>OY987321.1:4824983-5072361 GCA_963920655.1 Geranium rotundifolium | reverse complement strand
TGACCTTTGCACATCCAGTGTCACGAATTCATACGTTTACATAAGGAAAAAACAGTATGTGTATTTAATGAGAGTTAGTTTGGGAAGAGAAAATATTTATTTATGGTAACCAAACGTAATTACATATAAGATCAAAAATTAATACATAAAATTAGATTCTTTAAATTTATTTCTAAATGTAAGATCTAATTTATTTTTAAATTATATTACTAAATTTAATCTCTACGACGAAGAACAATGGTTATTACATTTGTCCGTCTCTTATTGAACAATGGCCAATACAAAGTACAAAATGTCCTCTAAATTAATAACAAAAAAAAATGGTCTCGTCATTACAATTACGAGTATCAATATTGTCTAACTCGAAGTGAACTATGACCATAACAAACCATGTATAGCAAATATTATGGAAAATAGAGTTTATACTTACTAATAAAGTTGTTAATATTGTCCGTCGAGAAGTGAACTATGTCCCCACCAGAACATATATATCCTACCACAAGTTATGTGAAAACATTATCATACATGTGTGATTACTAAAGATGTCCGTTAGTAAGTGAATTATGTCCATATCAATATATTATAATGAAGTTTGTCCACTAGAAGATAATGAAAAACACCATAACATGTATGTTCATAGCAGAACATGAATATCCTAACAAAGGAACCGAAGACGGAATCCAACCAAACCAAAACCGGTCTAGAGAACTATGAACCGCATGTAACGATTCCGGTTCTAGTTGTTAAAATGGAGACCTGGAGAGTCTGGTCCAGTCCAATTCTTGACTGGTTTGGTCTGGTTATAGGTCCATGCCCTTCTCTAAACATGCTAACTCAAACGTCTAACACTTAAGTGGAACTTCCGTTAATTTTCATGGATTCGTACAAACAATGTAAATTTGAACTTGAGTGAGGAACAATTTTTACAAAAATACAGTGAATGGAAAATTTTTACAAAAGTAGGAAGAGTGTGAAAAAAAACAATTATACATACACTTTTTACAATTTTCCTAAAATATTATATGATCCAATTTAGTTTTAAAAAAATGTATTTAGAACCATGTTACTTTTTTGTTGTTATAAATTTGGTTTGTTTGTCATTTTTTATTTGGTATTTAATTCAGTGGTACAGACTATCTTATATATATTATATTTGGTTTATTCATCGTTTCCTTATGTAATTTTTGGATACAATTATCTTAATAAAATATTTTTATTTGATCGTATGGATGCACTCTAATACTAATCGGTCCGAACTTCCACCGAGAATTGGATCGCTGAAGATTTGCGTGTTCGTTGTCGTAGCGCGCGACACGTGGCAGTAAATTTCTACCGCGGCCATTTTCAAAATTTTATCGAGTCCATGAAATCATATGATTTCATACTAACATTCTATCATTTCACCCAGTTCAAACAGTTTCTATATGATTTCACCTCTTTAATCATATAAGTTTGATTTATTGCATGTCGATATTTCTTGTTGTCATGTTCCATCCAATTATACATGCAAGATTTGAAGAATCAGATCATAATATTTCAGTGGAATATCGAAAGAAAATATCATTAAATGTGGAGCCGTTGGCCATATTTTCTAGAACACGAGACAGATGAGCATGTGCGCAAGCGGAGAGACCAAGGTTGTTCCAAGGCGCCAATGACCAGACCACATAGTAAAGTCTTAGTTTTACGAAAAAACGACATTTTCAGCGTATTCAAGACGGTCCTAGCATTGATTATCGATGCCTTTCTTGCTCTCTATCACTCTAATTTTTTGTCGACCAATGATGTTAAATGCATGACAAATAAGAGGTAATAAATGGTAAAATTATTTTTCTCACCAATAATAGCTAAATACACCGACATAACAAAATTTAGATCAGTCATCAAGTCTATAAGATTTTCAAAATATACACTAAGATTTTTTACAATTTGAAAAGATAAAATAATGTTTCAAATATCATGCTTTTGAGATTTAGAAACCAATAATTAAATATGAGATGTGATTGCACAAGTCCATATCTATCGTTTATCCCATTCACAAGATTTTTTTTCCCCAAAATTTCATTCTCAATGTGTGATTGAATCCTTATTAATCACGTGACAGGTTACCTCCTTATTTTCCTTAACTATACTTGCCCTCCTTATTTTCTTTAACTATACTTGCCCTCCTTATTTTCCTTAACTATACTTCCAAGCACTTCATGTTTATCATGATCGACCCATCGACGCCAGAGAAACCTCAATCCCTCCCAGTACCGAGTTATCAAGCGAAAATTGAACACCCGAAAAAAATCCAATGGAACTGAATGAAAAAACCAGCCAGACGGGATCAAATTCTGATGTCCAAAATTGCTCCCTCGAGTCATTACAGTCATCGACCACCGGCATATTGCCTTCCGCGGGATCGCCCAAGACAAACCCTACCTTTCTCTCCTCAATTCCAATGAAATTTTACCACAACTCGCGGAAATCATCCATCCAAACACCCGAAACCATACAAAACTCACCTGCAACTGCTCACATCTACCAACACTAATGCACATCAGAAAACAACGCCACAGAGGCGGACGCCCTCAACTTGAGAGAAATAACCCCAACATAATCACGCCAAAGACGCACCAATAAACAACCGTACACGGCGAGATTGACCGCACGCTATGTATATTAATCTGATTGTTACTATTGTGATTTAATAAACCTAGCAGATTGTGAATTAATAAACCCAATACATATTGTGCACAATTGCATGGATGCTCGAAGCACAATCATAATAAATATACAATTTTAACCAATACTCGCATTAACGAGGTGATAAGTTCAAACCCATTAAGAGAGATGAGAGAATTTTAAGGATAGATAAGGAAAGGGATAATTCCAGGCGGCTACGCCTAGATTTGCTGTTTTTCACTTGGGTACACCTAGAATTTTTCTTTCCAGCTGACTACGCCTAGAATGTGCAAAATTTTCACTTTACACTTTCCGTCCAATTTTAACGTTTTTTTCATGTGAAATGACTAAAATGCCCTTAAGGTTAAAAGAGTTATTATAATTTGATTGAAAAGACTAAAATGCCCTCACCTATCATTCTAATTTTCAAAAACTTGCCACTCTCCTCTTCCTTTCTCTTTTGTCTTTGCAAGACTTGGGGTTCTCTCGCAAGCCCATGAACTATAACTTCCAACAAGTTCAAGATTGCAAACCCATCTTCTTCGTTGATGATCGGCCACAACGTTCTCCATCTTGCTACCACTCGACGCCACCAAAACAATCAATCCACAACACAGTCTCGGTGCCGCCACCGCTCAACCGCCACATTTCTCCGCAACCCAACCCATCGCCGACCCAAAAATGGCGTCCACAAGCTCCACAATTCCGAATCTCTCTTCAATTTTCCCTCTCCGCTTCTCCTCCTCGCACCCCAATCGCTCTCTCTCATTCCCATTATCGCTCACTCTCTCCGACCCGCCCAAAACCGCCGGCCCTCTCCTCCGCGCCGCCGCCAAGCCCGACGCCGGACCTCTGAACAAGAAGCGGAAAAAGAGAACCAAGCCCAAGTCCGAGGCATCGACTGTGAGTCGTCGAAGCAGTGACATCGATTCTATGGACGACGAGGACGGGGACGATGTGGATGATGATTTTCTGTCGATGCCGCTTCCGAAGCCGCCGGCTGTTCGATGATGAGGGTAGGGTTTGCTTGGCCTCGAAGAAGCGTATTGTCCCTGTTGTGAGTAATTTTTACCTCCCATGTTGCTGATTTTGTCGATTCAGGTCATTCTAGGGCCATTCCAGTGTTGACTGTGAAAAGGGTAGTCTTGTTGGTTGGAGTAGTGAGATTTTGTTGTTTCATTAAGGTTCCATCTGGGTTTCTGTGATAATTGATTATGTCAACAAGGTGGAAAAAATCGGTAACCTTTGAGTAGTTCGAGTTTTGGTTAATGTACTATGCTTGATTAAAAGTTGTATAAGATCAATTGAAGTTTTGGTATTTAAATCTTCAATTATAATTGAACGATGAAGAAGATGAGATGGTTGTGGAGTTGCAGAGGCAAAAGAGAAAGGAAGAGGAGAGTGGCAAGTTTTTGAAAATTAGAAGGATAGGTCAGGGCATTTTAGTCTTTTCAATCAAATTATAATAACTCTTTTAACTTTAAGAGCATTTTAGTCATTTCACATGAAAAAAACGTTAAAAACTAACAGAATTGGACGGAAAGTGTAAAGTGAAAATTTTGCACATTCTAAACGTAGTCAGTTGGAAAAAAAAATTCTAGGTGTACCCAGGTGAAAAACAGCAAAATCTAGGCGTAGCCACCTGGAATTATCCCATAAGGAAATAATGTAATTTTTGTTATAGAAAAACCTATATTATTAAAATTTTACGAATATACAATAATTATTTGTAATCGATTTTAAAATTTTAATTAAAATTTATTATGAATAAAAATAAATTGAAATTTATCTAAATATTAAATAATTTATTCATGAGATATTTATAGTTACAACAAATGATAAAATACAAATTTTAAAATAGCTATATTATTAAATATTAAAAAATTATTTTGATGTAATATTTTAGATTTTTAAGATCTAAGTTGGAATTAGACAGAAATAAAGTTTGATTTTCATTAACATTATTATTTTGAAAATTTAAAGTTTTTAGCGGAAAATACGAATATTATTAAGCAACTAACCCGTCATCACGTGAGCAACTGAAACAACAGATGGTATGACAGACTTCACACCATGATTCTAACTAATGTTATTTAAAGCGGACACAACTAGTTTATGGGTCATGAAATTACAAGAGCGACGAACAAAATAAATAAAAGCACACATATCATAAGTGGACAGTAAGCAACACCTATCACTAATGATATCTTCAAAAATGTTCAACTCGACCTGTTTAGCATTATGTAGAGCCACAACTTCTACCTCATACGGATAGAGAAACCCCGTGATCCCGCTGCAGAATGCTTTAAGCAGTGCTCCATGATAACTTTGTAGACCAATCGACTCGAACTAGTTAGCATCATGTATAGTCACGACCTCCACCTCATACAGAAGGAGAAACCCCGCGATCTTGTTGTACACTGCATTAAAACAGCTTACTCGATCAACCATACAATCAATATGGGAATCGCGGCTGATAAAAAAATGTGAGTCACGAATCTTTAGTACTCCAAATTCTTTGTGCTTACTAGGATAAACCATCGACGCCAAAAACACCCCGATCCCTTTCAGTACCGAGCCCAATGGGACACCCCGAGTACGTATTGAAGTTTAAGAAAATCAAGACCCCCTACTTCGATATGATAACATAAATCGACCCATCAACGCAAGAGAACTCTAGTTCCCTCCCATTATAAAGTCATCAACCAACCATAACCACATCAAGAAAATTGCCAGAATTTTCCTGCCGTACCTCCAATAAACCCCGTCTGGGTCCGTTTGCTCTTGTTGCACTGACCTCTACCAAGCTTCTCTGCCCAACCCCCGATGTCCCCCTCCCGGACCTGTCTTCCCTCGTAGATGATGTCGAAATAATACCCCCTAACTTTACCATCGCAAAGTCACCGTCTTTACGAATCACACTGCCCCTTCAATCGTCGGAACACCGGTAGCCCAGTCCTCAGACGCCGAATACGATCGCAGACTCTAACGACCGCGTAGCTCGATAGATAGTCGAGACATCAAAAATCCTGAAAATAGTATATTGATCGCGTATTGAATATGTCATTATTATTATACCATAATTTCAGCTACTGCTAGTTGAAACATAAATGATCAATTCGTGAGTTACTGGAGATTCGTGAGTTACTGTAACGTTTTCCAAATGATTCCATATAGATATACAATAAAAAAATATAAAATGAGTAAAAAATACCATATAATGAAACGCTGTCGTTTCAAGTTTTGCTGTGTAAAATCAACTCGAAAACAATTCCTGACCAGACTCTCCATCGCAATTTCGAATTCGATGGAGGATCAAACCCTAGAAGCAGAACCGCAGGAGGTAGCGACGAATGATCAAAACCCTAGTAATCAGCAGAGCGATCAAGCGCAGGAATGGGAGACGATGGCCCGAGCTTGGGTCTGCGCGTTCCCAGACGCGAAGGCCGTGAGTACCAGTGAGGTCGAGGCCTGGGTCGATAACAATCGCGACTCCTTAGCCGAAGGACTCAAATCCATGCCTCGGAACCAGCTCATCGACAGTTTTCTGAAAATTCAAGAGCACTTGAGACCACAACACACTCAGGTACTGGCCCTTGCTGCTGAATTTGGTGTTCTTTGAGAGATAATGATGGCTAGGGTATTAGTAGGAAATGGTGGTTTTTGCGTAGCAATGCTAAATTTATGCTGCATTTTGCTTTTAAAAGCAAGGAAAGTACTTAGAAATCTTAAGATTTGATGATTAATGTGATTGAAGTAAGCTCCTGCATTAAATTACATTTGGAAAGTTCCGGACAGGAATGTATGGCCTGATTTAGCTTAACTTATATTTTTAAGATTTTGGTTTTTATTGCAGCATTTTTTTTTGACAAGGTAAAGCTTCTTTTATCATCTGGGTATTTATGTTAACATTGATTACTCTCGATACTAGCCGTTTAGGAGTTGTATGCGTTTGAAACCTAAATGTTACCAGCCCATATTAAGTGTCCCACTTTACAAAAACTTTGTACAAAATTAGTTTCTTGTATCTATTTTAGTTAGTTGGTTAGTTAATTAGACATGGATTGACAATGATATCCTCATATAGGCATAACAACTTAGGTCGTAGAGACATGAAAACCATGGGGTAAACTGTGGAAAGTCAAGCCCTGAATTGTAAAATGTTAATCTTTGCAAATGGCCAAACAGGACGGGACACGGGTAGTATGTTATTGAAAATATTTTAATATTGCCCATGTTATGTTATTGAGAATATTGATGACTAGAAAGGCAGCGTGGCAATGTGGCTTGGGTTAGCAGATACTATGAATTTGAATAGTGATGGACTAAGATAAATAATCTAGCAGATACACTGGTTCTTTAGTTCATATGTATTGTTAGACATGAAAAAGTGAGAACTAAGCAACCTTTTATCATATACTTACTTCATTGTTTCATTCTATTTCATGACTTCATTTTATGTCTTAACACTTATTTTTGTAAAAGCTAGTGACGTCTTCATCGTTCTACTTTATCGGTATTTATTATGACGCCATTTTTTTCATGTGATAGGAGAAAGAAGCAAATCAGCTTGATCTCCCCCCAGCTCGATTTCAGCGCACTGATCAATGGAGACCGGTTTATTCCTGGTTAGAGTCCTTGGATAAAGATGAGCCAGTTAAGTCAAAAGATATTTCGGACTGGCTAACTGAGAACCCAGATATTAGAGAACAGTTATGCTCTAAACATTCACGCTATCATTTGATGCATTACATCAAAAAATGTCATATGAAGATATTGAAGAGGAAGGACAGGAAGAAGGTACCAAAGTTTTTCTAATGCCATCTATTTTTCTAGGATCTGTACTTGAATGCCGTGTCATCCAGTGTTTGGCATGTCTGTACTCATTCTATTGATCTATTTAATATTTGCCTCTTATCAATTGCTATTGCCAATATTGCTTTGACTAACTTAACGGTGATGCCATTCCTGAACCAGGGACTGCAGCAATCTGATAAAACTTCTCCAAATGTTCAAAAGAGTGAGATGTCAAAAGAACTAGTACTAGTCCCAAGTATGTCTCAAAATATTTTCCCACTGTAATTCTTAGGCTTCACAAATGCATTTGCACATATTTGTCATCCTTTATGATTACAGAATACCATTGAAAACAATTATAACCCATGAATGAACCATATAAGCAGTGTGGATTATTAAGAAAGCCAGAAATCAAGTAATTTGAATTGCCAGATGATTGGATATGCAATTTTGTGTGGAATGTTTACAGGTGTCTTGTTTCTAATTTATGCTCTGTTAACAGCTAGAAGCTGAAGACCAGGCTTACTTTTAATTTAATTTATTTTCTTATTTGTGGTGCAGTACTCTTGTTTAGCTGCTAACAAACATATCATCATAATCTGATTATATGCTCTGGTTTGCCTTTTCTTGCTGCAATGGTTTTATTAACTTGTATTTTATGTACCCTACCCATGATCTGGTAAATTTATCTTATATTAATAAGCAATAAACCAGTTATGCTTAAACTTGAAACTCCTGTTGATTGTCTTTTTAATTGTTTTTAATTTGTTTTGAGACACGACTACTGATTGTCGTGGATAATTTTGTACACTTATATTATCTTCATTCAAGTTCAACGTCCTTTCCAGCAATGCATGTCTTTGAATCGAAACTTCTTGTGATTGGTTACCATTACAGGCAACCCTTTGGGCAATATACCAAAAGACAGTGATTTATACTTGGCAAAACGTAATGAGGCCTTTCACAAATATGAAATGTGAGTAGTCTATTCCTTTTTCATTGTTAATTGTCATGTAACAGAATTGTGTGCCACGCTGTTTACTTACGGGCTGTTTTGTGTTTTCACAGTTTGGTGGAATTGGAAAAACAGCTACTAACAATGGGCGCCAAAAGTCAAAAGACTTAGAGGTGAAGAAATTGGTAGAGACAGTGGATATGTACCTAAACAGAAACATTGACTAGCTAGGGCAAATGCCATGTTTTCAATGTCCTTCTCATGCCTTGTCATGTGTATATTTTTCTTCATCAGTTGAGAACTAACTTGTTTTTATTTGTTCATAGTCCCACCATATTTGCACAACCCTCACTCCATATTTATCCCTTCTCTAAATGCGTTTTCTGTTTACTGTTCAAAGTGATTATCGATAAATTCATGCATTAACTACCATGTTTGCTCAAGTACAAGAACAAAATGTTGTAATTTAATCTGTCTTCTTCAATATTCTTTTAAGTTAAATTTTGTTTTAATCCAATCTCTAAAATATACAAATTTGTTCATGAAATTGTCTTGTCAAGATTTAAATTTAATCCTTCGACCAGTTTGCACATCAGAGCCACACAAGTGATACGATGGCTAAATTTTAACAAAATCAAATGGTCTCTAGTGAACTCAATAATTCTAGAGCCGACAGTGTTTGGTTTCTTAGAAAACTGGGAAAATCACTCAACACGTTTTTCTTGAGTATCCAAGAAAATCAGCCAATCGTTTAACTGTTGCTATCATTAATATAGACTTCTGGACTCAAAGATTGAGGAAATCAAGAATATAATAAAACATTAGACTTGTATTGTGTCAAATCAAGAACATAGAGATGGAGCTTGCCGGCTTCAATGCTTCATATATTTTTTTATAGCCTTAAATAATTTTCCTTTTAAACTCATAGAAAATGGATCCACATTTTGCTTACATAGGAACTCACAATACAAACAAGGAAGGGAGAGGATCCAAAATTTATTTTTCTTTCCTCTCCATAAAATCCCCAGATCAGATATATAAGCTTATAGAGTGTGTGCTCCATACCCAAAATGGGGAGTTTTGTGTATATGGTGTTGTTGTCTCTGTTATTGAGTTATGCGAAACCGGGTCTTGTTGCAGGTGATGGAGATGGTGTGCAGCCACTTTCCAAGATTGCTATCCACAGAGCTGTTTCCGAGCTTCGTGATTCTGCATCCATTACAGCCCGCCCGCATGTTCTAGGCAAGAAGGTGATGCTTCTTTACTTTGCTTTCCTTCAAGTTTTAATTTGTCTACTTTCTGTACCATTAGATCTGGAAAGGAAAGCATATACAAGATGCTACTGTAGTTTCATTGAGATTGGTTGGTTCCAAGTAGATTGAATTGTTTAATGCCAAAACCTTTTACAAGTCTTAATTAGGTAATGACCAGTCAGTCCAAGAAAGGCCATCCATGCATGTTGGTGAATATGATATACAATACAATTATGGTCGAATTTCAAGCTATCTTATCTTCAATCATTTCTGTATTCAGGGAGAAGATGCTCATTGGGTTACTGTGAAATTTGAACACTTGCAGCCTTCTAGCGATGACTGGATTGCAGTCTTTTCTCCTGCAAATTTCAAGTAAACTTTCGATTAGTAATTGGCATCATCGTTAATTCAGTGAAATTGGGGATAATCTAAGTTTGTTAAAATGGCAGCTCATCGGCCTGCACGCCCAATGATCCTGGTGAGGATGCTCCTTTTTTATGCTCATCTCCGATTAAGGTGTGCATTGTTGCTTTATTTGTAACTATCGACACATTTGAACTTTTGTTAACTAGTTTCTTGCTTGCATTTTCAGTACAAGTTTGCCAATGAGTCCGGTGATGATTATCTCAAGACGGGCAATGCCTCTCTGAGGTTCCGGTTGATCAATCAGCGACAGGACTTCTCGTTTGCATTATTTGCAGGCGGGCTGTCAAATGTACATCCAATCCTCATCTTAACTCTTTTCACTACTTGCAAATACTAATGATGTATTCGGGTATTGCAGCCAAAACTGGTCGCGGTTTCTAATGCTATTAGGTTCTCGAATCCTAAGGCGCCTCTTTATCCCCGCCTTGCTCAAGGGAAGTCTTGGAATGAAGTAAGTTCATCAGTAACAATGTTTTCTGAATCTATTTTTGAGCCAGTTTTTGTTGTAACTACTATCTTTGACTTGAATGCATTATGTGAATAAATTGAAATGTGTCATTTGTTAATGGGCATTTTGAGCCAGTTTTTGTTAATTGTTATAACTATCTTTGACTTTAATGCACCCAACCTATGATTTTTTTAGTAGATAAACTGAAATGTGATTGTTTTGTTTTTGCAGATGACTGTTACCTGGACTAGTGGCTATAACGTTGATGAAGCTGTAGCATTTGTGGAGTGGGGTCTTGAGGGAGAGTTACAAACTCAATCACCTGCTGGGACTTTGACTTTTCACAGAAACAGCATGTGTGGTAATCTTCTTCATGCCCTTCAAATGATGTAACCGAAAGTTAATATACTCGTTAGACCTCACCTAGTGATGACAACGGAGCAGGTTTTGTTGTCTCTATCAGATCGAGAATACCATATTTCTGTAGGGTTCAGAAAATGTTGTCATCCCCAAGTAGACCGATGACTTGATATGCTAGTAGTTTAAATCAATAACGAGCTCTAATGTGTAATTGAGCTTCCTTTCTAGATGGCTCGAGACTCGAATCACAGTAACAAAGACCAAATTTTAAATATTCTTCTTTTTGCAGGTCCTCCGGCTAGAACAGTTGGTTGGCGCGATCCTGGTTTCATTCACACAAGTTTCTTAAAAGATTTATGGCCAAACCTGGTGTATGCATCTCAGAAACCATACATTTCATGCCACTGAAATTTTTAAAAAAAGGCTCTACTGATGATCTTTGCCTGTTCAGGTACACATACAAGCTCGGGCACAGAAAATTCAATGGCTCCTACATTTGGAGCAAGATGTATTCTTTCAAGTCATCCCCATATCCCGGGCAGGATTCATTACAGCAAGTCGTCATATTCGGGGACATGGGCAAGGTACTAATAAAACTGCAACAAAAAAAAAGATGTTGTGTTCTTGGACTAATTGATATGATGGCTACTTTAGGCCGAGCGCGATGGTTCCAACGAATACAGCAATTACCAGCCAGGCTGCCTCAACACCACTGACCAGCTCGTCAAGGACTTGGACAACACTGACATAGTGTTTCACATAGGTGACCTCGCGTATGCGAATGGATACATCTCTCAGTGGGATCAGTTCACATCTCAGGTTGCGCCAATTACATCAACTGTCCCGTATATGGTTGCCAGGTTTGTATGCAACCAACCAATCTGTTGTGTATCATGTTCTGGGTTTACTTCAAGTTTCTTCACTCCATTGATGTGATTGATTTCTCGTGCAGTGGCAATCATGAACGTGATGCACCAGGAACTGGGTCCTTCTACGGTGGCAATGACTCTGGCGGGGAATGTGGCGTGCTTGCTGAGACCATGTTTTATGTTCCTGCAGAGAACAGGGCAAAGTTTTGGTAAACTTTCGATCTTTCTGGGTTATCGAACGAATTCTAGAATTAAATGTTTAGGGAATGAAACACTACAACAAGAGTATTATATCAGGGAAAATGGCAAAAACATGTCATATGCTATCACACTTTTGCACGATGGTGCTGTAACTTTGTTCATGGCAAAAAGGTGGAGTGAACTTGATTTTTCTTGCAAAAAAGTACACAGCACTATATTATGTTGATAAAAAAAATCATGTCGTCTATTGTTTTATAGGTATTCAACAGATTATGGCATGTTCCATTTCTGCGTAGCGGACAGCGAGCATGACTGGAGAGAAGGTACAGAACAATACGCGTTCATCGAGAAGTGCCTCGCATCAGCGGACAGGCAAAAACAGCCTTGGTTGATCTTCGTCGCTCATCGCGTTCTTGGCTATTCCTCCAGCTACTGGAAGGACGGCTCGTTCGCGGAGCCAAATGGGAGGGAAAGTTTGCAGAAGCTTTGGCAGAAGTATAAAGTGGACATTGCATTTTACGGCCATGTCCATAACTATGAAAGAACATGCCCCATTTACCAGGTATACATCAAAATGACAAAATTCACTCTCTTTCTTCACAAGTATTTGTTTCACACTGTTAGAGTATGAAACTATAATCGAGCTTTTAGTTGAGTTGGTCCTCTGATATCTACCTCTGATGTTTATGCGGATCATGCAGAATAAGTGCGTGAACTCAGGAAAATCACATTACGAGGGCAGTGTGAACGGAACGATCCACGTAGTTGTTGGCGGGGGAGGGAGCCATTTATCAGACTTTGGCCCCGTGAACACGAGCTGGAGTCTTTTCAAGGACAGGGACTATGGATTCGTCAAGCTTACGGCTTTCAACCACTCGTCGCTTCTGTTCGAGTACAAAAAGAGCAGTGATGGGAAGGTTTACGACAGTTTCACCATTTCGAGGGACTATAGAGATGTGCTCGCTTGTGTGTATGATGGTTGTGAACCTGTCACCATGTCTTCATGAAGCTAACTTGTCACATCTTTATGAATGTGTTGTTAATAAAAACACAAAGTTAGAATAAAAACTTGAAGAATCTCAATAACGAAGGGGTGGTGGCACAGTTGGCTAGCGCGTAGGTCTCATAGTTTAGAGTGATCCTGAGGTCGAGAGTTCGAGCCTCTCTCACCCCAAATGCCTTTTTTGACTATATACTAACCACACCCTCCATTTATTTACATTATGTCTGTTCCTAGTGTAAATGTTTTCAATTTATAATCCAACTTCAATGTTTTAATCGGTATGCAGAAGTTAGAACACATGAGTTATCACAAAAGTGTCAGATTTGAACAAAAAAAATTAGTGTTTTTCGGGAAAAAACGGCGGACAAAGTCATGGTTATGCCATGTGCTACAACGAATTTCGGCCATCGGAGATCATGTAGAGGGTCAAAATCGCAGTTTTTGCAATTTTAATAATTTGTTTCATTTTCCAAGTTTAGGATTTCCTTTTATACAATTAAGTTTTAGATATTTAAGCACTTATATGTTTTTGTTATTTAGTTTTTGAAGTTTAATAAAAAAATCGAGATTTCCCTCAAATCTACCATCTTCGGTATTCGCAAGAATCAACGATTTTTTATAAAGAATTTTTCCTAGCCACGTACGCTGCATCAATTGTGAATATTATTACATAATGTCTACGTCAATTTGGAGAGAGGCGGATTCAGCTAATACACGAAGATCTCCCTCTCCACGAACTCCGACAATCAAATCTTCTCCTCCAAAACCTCGGACCTACAGAGAAGGGGTTTGAAGATGAAACAATTAAATTTTAGACTTTTAAATTATTTTTTTATTGTAAAAGACAAATATTCTCAGATCATATAAATTAACATTAGTAAGATAAACATGTCATTTCATAATATCAACATTTTTTATTATTTTTGTCGAAGAGACCATTGTGTTCTTGAATTTAATTTGAAATTGAGAGTATATTTGCAATTTAACATTAAGCCTCAGTGAGGAGAAATACTATCATTTTTAAAAGGGTAAAAGACACAAAGTCACCCCCAACAATTCCAAAAGACAAATAACTACCCCATTTTTCAAAATTATTTTTCAAAATGGACAGTGAGCTACACTCAGGAATCATAAATTGACACTTAGCACCGATCATTACAATTTTGGATGAAATCTATTAAAATTTAAAGTAAAAAGACAAAAATACCCTTGGTCATAATTTAAATTTTCAAAATCATGTCATTGTGAGGGTTTTGGTTGGTTTTTGGCTCAACCTTCACCGACCTTCGATCAACTTCGCCGGTCGTCCTCGCCTCCTCGCCATTGGCTAGAGACTCGCCATGGTCGTCTCCGAAAATGCTCGCCGGAAAAATCAAACCATCGCCGGAAAGTGACATTGATAAAGAAACCATGATTGATAAGAAACATGTCAAGAAAATTCCACATAACAATGTCCCCATGGTTTTCTACGTGTCACATGACTCCGTTTCTCCACCTCTCGAGCTTGCCCAAAGAGGCCACAATGTCTCTTTCTTGCTCCCAAGAAAGCTCACCTCCAACGGCTCAACGTCCACCCCGCCTCATCTCCTTCCACCCAATCACCGTCCCCCACGTGGACGACCTCCCTCCAGGCACCGAGACTGCCTCCGACATCCACCTCGACAAAATGGGCCTCCTCGTTATCGCCATGGACGACACCGAGACTGCCTCCGACATCACCAAGACCGCATGCAAAGGGTCGGGATTTGTTTGGTTTGCTACTACTCGATGTGAGCAACACTCGCTCGTTAAAACAAGTTGACTCCGGTGCAGACACGTATCCGTATACTCCGGCCACCGAGACCACCTCGTATCCGTATACTCCGGCGCCAGCACGTCGCGCCCCTTGCTGTCTCTGCCGGACGCGAACACGTGCTCGACTTGCGGTCTCGAAGGTTGCTTGGGATTCAAGTTATTCCCGCCGACTCAAGAGGA
Organism: Geranium rotundifolium; assembly: GCA_963920655.1. Lineage (NCBI taxonomy): Eukaryota > Viridiplantae > Streptophyta > Magnoliopsida > Geraniales > Geraniaceae > Geranium > Geranium rotundifolium. Next base: position 5,057,408 of record OY987321.1, on the reverse strand, counting down.
CGAGAAACAGAGCATTAACGATGATAAGAAGAAGAAGAACTACAGGGGAGTGAGGCCCGACCCTTTTCATGCCGGAGGCGCGCCGGAACGAGAGCTCGTCGGAAAATTTAGAAAACAAAGTGCGATAACAAGCTCGTCATCGTACTATGTTTTCTAATTTTTTTGGCGAGCTCTGGTTCAAAACATGTTGCACAATGGTGATTCGGCGACAACCACGTCGAGTAGAAAGTGAAAGAGAAGGCGAGTAGAAAGTGAAGGTTGAGTAAATAAACAAACAAAATCCTCACAATGACATGTTTTAAAAATTTGAAATCTGACCAAGGGCATTTTCGTCTTTTTACTTTAAATTTTAACAGATTTCATACAAAATTTTAACGGTCGGTGTTAAGTGTCACTTTATGATTTATTGATATAACTCACTGTCCATTTAAAAAATGAGATACTTATGTTTCTTTTGGTGATTGTTGGGTGTGACTCCATGTGTTTTACTCTTTATAAAATGCCAACATAAGAAAAATTATAATATTGCAAGGTCTAATGGTAATTATTGCTTTTACTACAAAAAAAAAGTAAAAAATAGTTGATATTTTTTTCTTTCCTTTTTTGCTTCGAAAATAGTTGATACTTAATTACATTGCACTACCATTTTCTTTCTTAAATATAAATTTTAAAAGGTTGAAATAGGTAATAAAATCACATCAAATTAAACAAAAGGGCGAGCACAAAAATACCCAAAGTCTCTCTCTCTCTCCCTCGCCGCTTCGCGTACGTTACTCCGATGATGGGTGTTGCTGAGTTGATCAAAATTCACCCGCTGATTCCACGAAAGGTAGCTCCTCTTTTCTTCATCTATTGATTTCAGACCTTGGTTTTGGCTCCAGAAGAAACCCCAATTTGTACCCTATAAACCCTCGAAAGTGATTACTGGTTCGAACTGGCGTCTTCGTTTGAATATTGTGTTTGTGTGAATCGTTGGGTTTGATTTTCGATTTCCCTCAAAAAATCGCCGAATTTTGGAGGCAGGAGGCCAGAGAGCAATACCCAGAAGCTAGAAATGGCCACAGCCAAAAGTATTATCGGGGGTGGCGAGAGCGAGGACAGGGTCATGGTGACGGCTCAGCAGATCGTCAAGAGCCTCAGCAACACCCCCAAGGAGGTCCGCGAGGACATGCTCCAGATTCTGTCTAGTTTCGACAATCGACTCTCCAGCATCAGTAGCCTGCTTAATGGTGAGGAATCGAAGAGCAGGTTCGATGAGGCGGAGAAGTTGATCATCCAGAGCACTGAAGCTTCCAGGCAATCCCATCTCTGGGAGGACTCCCACGATGAAGCCGACGAGTATCTGGTGGCTGTGGATGATATTTTGGATTCTTTTAATGATTCGAGCATGGCGGGTGATTCCAAGGTCATGTACCGTGCCCAGAGTGTGATCCAATTGGCCATGGCCCGCCTCCTGGACGAGTTCCGCCACATTTTGATCCGCAACGCCGTGCCTCTCGATGCCGAGAGTCTTCACGGGTCGATCCGAAAGGTCTCGCTTTCTCTTGCTTTGAAAGATATGTCGATTTATGAAAACTTTAGTAGCTTCTCCGATAGTGACAGTGGGAATGTGTGTTACCACGAGAGGGGAGCCAGTTTGTGTGGTGATGCATGTGTTGATTTGATCAGTCCTGATGTGGTTGTGGAGTTGAAGGAAATTGTTGACAGGATGATTCGGGCTGGGTATGAGAAAGAGTGTTTCCAGGTCTACATCAATGTCCGGAGGGATGCTTTGGATGAGTGTTTGGCGAATCTTGGAGTTGAGAAATTGGGCATTGACGAGGTTCGGAAGATGGAGTGGAAGACTTTGGATGAGAAGATGAAGAAATGGACACAAGCTGTTAAGATCATTGTGAAGGGTCTTTTGACTGGCGAGAAGAGACTTTGTGATCAGATTTTTAGTGAGTCGGACTCAATGAGGGAGATTTGTTTCAGTGAGACCACAAAAGTAGGTGTTATGCAGTTATTGAATTTCGGGGAGGGAGTTTCGGTTGTGAAAAGATCTTCGGAGAAATTGTTTAGGATACTGTATATGTATGAGGCACTGGCAGACGTGTTTCCATATTTGGAAGAGATGGTAACTTATGACTTTGTGATCAGTGAGGCACAGAATGTACTGACTGCTTTGGGGGAGGCGGCAACAGGAACATTTGCAGAATTTGTGAATAATGTTAAGAATGAGGCATCAAGGAAACCACTAGTAGGGGGTGACATTCACCCGTTGACGCGATATGTGATGAACTATGTGAAGTTGGTTGTCGACTGTAGTGATACTCTGAACTCACTTTTGGAATGCGACATAGATGAACTAGATGCCCTGCAAAGTGATAATGGCGATAATTTAAAATTAGCCGACATGTCCCCAATCGGGCGTCACGTGTTTTTGTTGCTATCATATCTGGAGTCAAATTTGGAAGAAAAATCTAAATTCTACGAGGATGGTGGGTTGCAATATATATTTCTGATTAACAATACTCAGTACATAGTATGGAAGGTGAAAGACTCAGAGCTCGGTAACCTTTTGGGAGATCACTGGGTTCGCAAGCGTCGAGGCCTGGTACGCCAGTGTGCTACGAGTTATTTAAGAGCTTCCTGGACCAAGGTTTTGTCTTGTTTGAGAGACGAAGGTATCGGTGGGAGCGCAAACAATGTGTCTAAGTTGGCATTGAAGGAAAGATTCAAGAATTTCAATGCATGCTTTGAAGAGCTCTACAGGGTTCAAACAGCTTGGAAGGTTTCAGATCCTCAGTTGAGGGAGGAGCTAAGAATATCTATATCGGAGAAAGTACTTCCTGCTTATCGCTCGTTTGAGGGGAGGTTTGCTAGTCAGCTAGAGGGTGGAAGACATGCTGGAAAATATATAAAGTACACTGCTGATGATTTAGAGAGATATGTATTGGATTTGTTTGAAGGAACTGGTGGTGTCCTGCCTTACACAAGAAGAAAGAGTTGATCGAATACCAGAGCCGTGTAACTGGTAAGCATACTCTTTCATTGAGGACTAGTTGAAACACATTTCACCTATTTAATATTGCTTGATGATATGTTTATTTGCTTGGTGTTGATGTTTTAAACACAGTTTTTTTCCTGTCAAACCTATATATATCACAATCATTTTTGTGCAAGTTCTGTAGAGTAGAGTCTAATTGTGTGTGTATGGATGGTTGCATGGTTAATGTGTTTTATTTTCGTGAATATGTGATCGTTGAAGCAATATCATGGCTCCTATAGCTATTTTTTGTATGTCTAGTTAGTTGGCTTGGTGAACTAACTGTGGAAAGGCTGTCTTTTGTTTTGTCAATACTTTTGATTTAAATTGTTAAGTAGTAAACCATAAAATGTGTGAAAGTCTGGCAAGAATTATTTCTATAACAGAGATAGTATGCCATTCTATTCTACATAGGACTAGAAGAGCATTTGTCTAATGTACAATAAAAAGCCTATACAGAAAATTATGCAGTGTGTTACTCATTACACTGAAACGAGGATTTTACAGGAATTGCTTCTGTAAAAAGATTATGAGATAGCCAGGAAAAACAAATTGTTTAGCCAAATAATGTCCATGACTGATATGAAGATATTTTGGTGTATTAGACCTGATTGGTAGTGCGGAGGGAGAAAGAAACCAGCCACAGTTTGCAAGACTTCAACAGTATTTCATAGAGTAGATCTATTATCTATATTAATAATTGCTCACTTAAGGGGTAGTTTAAGCCAAGGCACTGCACCATAACAGCACAACTGATCTGTCTCAAGTTTAATTATATTACATACAGTATATATGATATTACATGCAGTTGAGACGTATATGTCATTTACCGTGCATTGTTCTTGACCTGCCTCAAGGTTAATGATATTACATACAATTAAGAGATTAGTTGTCGACTGTAACTTAGGATTTTTTACTTTGAACAGAAGAATTAAGGTCATAATGTGTTGTAAAGAGCTGTATTTGAACTGTTCTGCATCTAATATTTGTTGTTGCTATCAGGCTACTCTGGTGCAGCTGTCTGTTTTTGAGTGCTTTGGCCGTTTGCTGAAACAGGACGATGCTATGCAAGCCAATGGAATCACCAATCTCTACCAAAACTAATAAGCTCTGGTCCCTATTGAACCATATAGCTACCAATCAGGATCTCTCTGGCTGGCCTTGTTCCACCTAATACCCCTCTTGTCCGCATAATCTTAGTATATACTCCTTTGTCTGAAAATGTTTGCTTCACTTTCTTAAATGACATATTGTAAAACAGATGTGTCTGTCGTGGACATGTCAGTAATATCGTTTGCCCATATGATCGATAGTGAGGCATAAGTTAAAGAAACATCGAGTTCACATATTATGTTAAATTTTGATTTACTTAAAAGTTCAAATTTATACAGTTCAGCTATTATGCTAAATTTAGATTTACTTAAAAGTTCAAGCTAGCTTATATAGATTAATGTTATGCACAGGATCTTCGATCTTGTATTCAACTCTACTAAAAGGGCACCTATGTAGCTTACAATACAACAGCCCTGCAAGATACTAATTACAATATGCTAGCCTGTGTTACAATTTCATTAGGGTGAGAATGTTGTTATTGGCTTGTCTAACTCTGCAGGTGATGGGTAGAGGCAACACTCCATCGAAGAAGTCACCAAAGTATCTTTCAATCTCAAGATTTATCGATGATTGTTGTTGTTCATAATACAATGAATGCATCTCTTTGTATAGGGAATAAACATTAAAAATATGAAAGTATATACTAATCCAAATTAGGAAACCTTAGTAATCATAATTAACACCCCCTCAAATTGACGTGGGTCAACCAACATTAAGGGGGGTGTATTCAATTAGGATTTTGAATGACTTTTAAAAGTTCATGGATTCTTAAAGTTTACAAGACTCTTTCAAGTCTATAAAGAGTGTTGATGATTTTAATGTAATGGCTTTGCAAATCTCATGATTTGAGATGATATTTCTAAAGATATTTTTATGCCTACAAAGACTTTCAAAATCATTCAAAGTCATCCATTTCTTAGAGTCATTTAAAGTCATTGACATTTACAATACCCTTAGATTTTAAAAGTATTTTTAAAGTCATGATTGAATACCACAAGATTTTAAAAGTATTTTTAAAGTCATGATTGAATACCACAAGACTTTAAAAGTATTTATAAAATCATGATTGAATACCACAAGATTTTAAAAGACTTCTTAAATCCATTAAAATCATGATTGAATACACCCCCCTAACTTTACTATAGAAAAATTAATACAGTGACGGCACTTGACGGCTATGTCGGTAGAATGACTTTGATTAGGTGTTTGAACTCGAATCTCGGATAACTTGAAACTTATAACTCGGAGGTGGAGACATGAGTCTGGAGACTTTTAGGATTTATACCCAACTTGGTGATCATAGAGATTTATACCCATACCTCGGAGATGCGATTTTGAGGATTTATACCCAACTTGGAGATTATGGGGATTCTTACTCATACCTCGGAGACCTGGAGCTGGAGTGCGTTATGGTTTCAATATATCCTCTCACATTCTTAAGTAAGAGAGATTTAAGATTGCAAAATATAAAACAAAAATTTGAACATCTCGAGAAAACACCAAAATCTTATCAAACTGAAAAGTTGAAGGCGAACTAGGAAAGTGGCCGAAAAATCATCGTAGCGAAAGGGGATATTGTAGGAAATCGGGGTCCATCCATTAGGAAGAAACTCAAAAGATACCGAAAGGTTTTCTGGAAAATCGTCAGTTAATAGTGGCACATGAACAATACTGATGAATAGTGCCCTTGAATAGGATCCGACACGCTCACGGCCCGCCGGAAGTTTCTGTGTTGCGTGGTTTGGTGGTGTTGGCCAGCCTTCGCTGCTCCTTCGCTGGAGTTTGGAGCGGCTCCGGCGACGTTTCGATTTCCTTCCGGTGGCTTCTCGAGGGTTGTTTCTTCGGGACTCACGTCCTCGGTACTCACGTGGTTCTTCACGCTTCTCCAATGGAGCATGCTCACGGGATTCAATGCAGTTGTCCTCGTCGTGGGCTTTGCCCTAATGGGCCTCAATCTTTCAAGCTCGGCCTCGAGTATTGCATCTTTGTATTCAATATCATGTTCTGTTTCAATTTTCAATCTTGTACTTGGTAACTTATTACCTGATGTAATTCTAGCTCTTGTTCTCATTTTGAGATCATTTGCTAGTTATCTTCAATAAAATCTTCAAATCGCTGAGCAAAAAAAAAGAATAGGATCCGATGAACTGTAGTTTCACGTGAACAATATGTATGGTCGGATGAACAGTAAAATCAACATGTGAACAGTGACTCGTAATTGTAGTAGATGAACATAATTCAGAATTACTCGTAATTATGTAAACTATAATTAACGAGTGGGCAAAGCCAAGCCACATATGGATATGATAATACCTAACCCTCTGATACCATGTGAATATCAAGATTTATTGATGATTATTGTTGTCCATAATACAAGGAAGGCATCCATTTATATAGGAAATAGACATTACAAATATGAAAGTATCTACTAATCCATATTAAGAAACCCTAAAAAGAAAACTTTAGTAACCCTGATTGACAATATCCATAAGGCTCCTCCACCAGCTTCGACATGATGTCTCTTAGGGTGGTCACTCCTTCTAGGTTCTCGCTTCCGTACACGACGTACACTCGCTCCGTCTGCTTCGAATCCATCATCTGAATCATCTCCTTCATCATGTAGTCCTTCGTGCAAGTGATCATCCCCTCTTGATGCTTCTCTCGTTTCTTTCTCACTTCCGTCAAGAACGCATTTGTCGTGATAGATCCTGTCATGCCATGCTAAATTATAATCTTTACGGTTTTTGTTTTTTCTTATGCGTAATTCATAACTCACAGATAGAAAGATTGCATGAACTTGTAGTCGTGGTGAGAAGGTACTGAACATCTCGTAAGTTTATATTGCAATTTGCAACTACCATGTTAGTCCCGCCTTTAACGACTGGTATCCCTCCGGTCCTCAGTTTCCTCATGAGCTTAAATGCCCGAAGCACTGGCACATCCTCATTCACCTGCAAAAAGAAGAAATGCATGTACCGTAATTTGTTTCTAGTCAAAGGTTGTGTGTGAAGTAGCAGAAGTCTCGTGTAATAAGCATGAAGTCATTGATTCTGAAGATTCTTAAATTTTACAGTTTGCTCCACACGATGTTTTTCCCGTAGACTAAAAGGACATGTCTTTGCTTATAATCCAAGAACTTCACTAAAGTCACAAGAACTAACAACTTTGTTCTTGGTTGTTAGGCTTTTATTACATTTTTGTGATACCCAACATATACTCATACCCCAATCTGAAATCAACTATGCACCTAAATCCTCCAACCCTCCCCATACACATACATACACAATGGTGTTTTCAAGGTCGATCTTGTTCATTATCATCATCGCGTGAAGAAACGTTGTGGTGGTTGAAATTGAATATGAGGATGATTAAGTGAAAGTTTTAATGTGTATATGAGTTTTCTTGTGTTGTGCTCCTCCTTGATAAAGTCCGATTATTCCTGACCAGCGATATCAAAACTAAGTATGCATATATCTCATCAGACTAGCATGCCATTAAATCTCATAATGATTTGAGTCGTGTAAGTTAGTTAGATCCAGAGAATCATTGTTAAAATTGAGCTTGGAACCATGACATATTCTTACGCGGTTTGATGAACACGAAGCTCTGAGGTTTGTAGGAGTGGAATTTGGACATAGTTTTTAAATAAAAGAGTTATATTTCTTCATTTATATTTTTTCCATTTAAATTGTTTGATATGGCATTCACATGTGACAATATCTTTATATTTTGCATGTAGAATTGTATTAAATAGAAGGGCGAGCACAAAAATACTCCTCCGAAAGTCTCTCTCTTCGTCGTTACACCGATGATGGGTTGATCAGAAATTATCAACAGACCCTACGTCTCATCTCCTCTTCTCTTCCTCAAATCCCAAACCCACCATCTTCTTCGTATCGCCATCGCCAACCACTTTCTTCTTCCTCCGATTGGCTTCCCACGAAAATCCCAATTCCTTGTTCCGCGCAGCAAAATATTTTGAAGCTCATTTCCCAAAAGGTAGCTCCTTTTTCTTAATTTATTGATTTCATGCATTAGTTTTGGCTCCAGAGCAAACCCCAATTTGTACCCTACAAACCCTCGAAAGTGGTTACTGGTTCGGTGCGTGTGTGTGAGAGGGAGAGGGAGAGGGAGAGAAATGGCATCTTAGTTTGAATATTTGTGTTTGTGTGAATCGTTGGCTTTGATTTGAGTTTCTATTTCCCCCAAAAATCGCCGAATTTTGGAGGTAGGAGGCCAGAGAGCAATACCCAGAAGCTGGAAATGGCCACAACCAAAAGTATTGGGGTTGGCGAGAGCGAGGACCGGGTCATGGTGACGTCTCAGCAGATAGTCAGGAGCCTCAGTAACACCCCCAAGGAGTTCTGCGAGGACATGCTCTAGATTCAGTCTAGTTCCAGCATCAGTAGTCTGCTTAACGACGAGGAATCGAACAGCAGGTTCGACGAGGCAGAACAGATGATCATCGAGTGGGACGCTAGCACCGAAGCTTCCAGGCAATCCCATCTCTGGGAGGATGAAGCCGACGTGTATCTTGCAGCTGTGGATGATATATTGGATTCCATTAATGACCTGAGCATAGGGGGTGATAGGGTCATGTACCGTGCCCAGAGCGTGATCCGATTGGCCATGTCCTGCCTCCAGGACGAGTTCCGCCACATTTTGATCCGCAACGCTGTGCCTCTCGTTGCTGAGAGTCTTCATGGGTCAATCCGCAAGTTCTTACTTTCTCTTGCTTTGGACGATGGGGTGATTTATGAAAACTTTAATAGCTTTTCCAACAGTGAAAATGGAAGAGTGTGTTACCACGAGAGGGGAGCCAGTTTCGGTGGTGATGTCTGGGTTGATTTGATCAATCCTGATGCAGTTGTGGAGTTGAAGGAAATTGCCAACAGGATGATTCGGTCTGGATATGAGAAAGAGTGTTGTCAGGTCTACATCAATGACCGGAGGAATACTTTGGATGAGTGTTTAAGGATTCTCGGAGTTGTTCGGAATATGGAGTGGAAGACTTTGGATGAGAAGGTGAAGAAATGGGCAAAAGCTGTTAAGATCACTGTTAAGGTTCTTTTGACAGGCGAGAAGAGACTTTGTGATCAGATTTTTAGTGGGTCGGACTCAATAAGAGAGATTTGTTTCAATGAGACCACAGAAGTAGTTTCGGTTGTGAAAAGATCTCCGGAGAAGTTGTTTACTATACTGTATATGTATGATGCACTGGCAGATGTGTTTCCATATTTGGAAGAGATGGTAACTTATGACTTTGTGATCAGTGAGGTACAGAGTGTACTGACTGCTTTGGGGAAGGCAGCAACAGGAACATTTGCAGAATTTGAGAATAATGTTAAGAATGAGGCTTCAAGGAAACCAATAATAGTAGGGGGTGATATTCACCCGTTGACGCGGTATGTGGTGAACTATGTGAAGTTGGTTGTGGACTGTAGTGATACTCTGAACTCACTTTTGGAAGGCGACAGATGAACCAGGCGATATACTAAAGTTGGCTGACATGTCCCCAATCGGGCGTCGCGTGTGTTTGTTGCTATCATATCTGGAGTCAAATTTGGAAGAAAAATCTAAATTCTACGAGGATGGTGGGTTGCAGTATATATTTCTGATTAACAATACTCAGTACATAGTACGGAAGGTGACAGACTCAGAGCTCGGTAACCTTTTGGGAGATCAATGGCTTCGCAAGCGTCGAGGCCTGGTATGCCAATGTGCTGCGAGTTATTTAAGAGCTTCCTGGACCAAGGTTTTGTCTTGTTTGAGAGAAATAGATCTCAGTGGGTGGGGAAACAATGTGTCTAAGTTGGCATTGAAGGAAAGATTCAAGAATTTCAATGCATGCTTTGAAGAGCTCTACAGGGTTCAAACAGCTTGGAAGGTTTCAGATCCTCAGTTGAGGGAGGAGCTAAGAATATCTATATCGGAGAAAGTACTTCCTGCTTATCGCACGTTTATGGGTAGGTTTGGTAATCTGCTAGAGGGTGGCAGACATGCTGGGAAATACATAAAGTACACCTCTGATGATTTAGAGAAGTATGTATTGGATTTGTTTGAAGGAACTGGTGGTGTCCTGCCTTACACAAGAAGAAAGAGTTGATCGAATACCAGAGCCGTGTAACTGGTAAGCTCACCCTTTCATTGAGGACTAGTTGAAACACATTTCACATGTTTAATGTTTATTTGCTTGGTGTTGATGTTTTAAACACAGTTTTTTCCTTGTCAAACCATATATCCTAATCATCCTTGTGCAAGTTTAGGGTAGTCTAATTGTGTGTATGGATGGTCGCATGGTTCATGTATTTTATTTTCATGAATATGTGATCATTGAACCAATATCATGGCTATATAGCTGCTATTTTTTGTAATGTCTAGTTAGTTGGCTTGGTGAACTATAACTGTTGAAAGGTTGTCTTATGTTTTGTCAATACTTTTGGTTTAAATTGTTAAGTAGTAAACCAGAAAATGTGTGAAAATATGGTAAGAATAATTTCTATAAAGGAGATAGTATACCATTCTATTCAATTCTACATAGGACTAGAAAAGCATGTCTTATGTACAATAAAAAGCATATATAGAAAAGGAAAAATTACAAAAAGTCTCTCTATAATCTTTTTTTGCACACACTCTCTTCACCGGATTTTTGCAAGAACTCTCCGTCGTCCGCCAAAATCAATGAACTGAACTGTGATCAACCAAAAGGGTATCAGCAGAACTCACTGAAAAGAAAAACTCATCTATTTTCAACAAACAATATTTTTTATGATCTATTTACCTCTTATGTTCCCCAATAAATCAGGCTAATCTACAACCAAACATATTTAGTTTTAACTAACAGTAGCTGGAATTATGGTGAGAGGTTTGTCCCATCATCTGTAACTTCAGCTGTTTGACTTGTCGCGTTAATTGTTATTTAATTAATAAAATTTGTTTTTACCTTAAAAAAAAATTACATGTGGATAACCAACTTGCACAAATGGTAATAACTGATATTGATATATTTAGTAGAGGGTTCACTTCACGCTAACTAAATCTTTATCTTTAGAAATATTTTTGATCTCATGCTCGCTCGTAAGTATGTAGTCCATCAATATATCAATCGGAAATTGTGGGAGAGGTCAAATATAAGTCAGTGTTTATTATAGGGAAAAAGACACTTTTATGCACCTAAATATACACTTTTGACACTTTCATACCCTACTTTTTTTTTTCAATACCCTGAATTTCATTTTGAGACAACTGCTCATTTATTTACCAAAAATGACCTTGAATTTTGGTTCAATTCATAGATATTTTCAATTCATGAGTATTTTGGGAAAATGGCTCGAAAGTACCTTGAATTTTGGTTCAATTCATGAGTATTTTGGATATTTTGAAATTATTGTCCCTGAATAAAATTCAGGATACTGAAGAAAAAAAAAGGTATGAAAGTGTCAAAAGTGTATATTTAGGTGCTTCCTTTTATTATATGTATTGAAAATAACGTATGAGTAAGCACTTCAAAACATATATTTATCGTATGATATTTTAGATGGATAAGGTTGCATTAAACTTGTTAATAGTTTTCACATTAAAAGCTAAGGCATTAAAAAATAATTTATCAATTAAAAGAAGAAACAATTGATATACATGGTATAGCTAGCTATGATATGTTAATATTGCGAGTTAAAATAATTTTCCATGTGTTGTAAGTTTTCTTTTGTATTTCCAATATGAGGATGGATACAATACGAGTTGGAATCAGACCGAACATAACCAAACTGTTCTCAGAATCATTACATAAGAGTTGTTCTCCTTATTTTATTAATTATACGGTTAATGGTTGGAAATAGACTATTTTAATCCTGCTTTTTGGACAAAACTTAATTATTACAACTCAATAAAATTATAATGTTTGTAAATAAAATAGCAATAAAAGATAAATAACATATCCTCCTAGTCTCGAGCGTGCATTCTTCGATTCATGTGCTTGAATCGGGCCCTTAGTGACGTCAATAATAATCATGCAGTACAGTTGCATCAATAATAACCAAACAAAACAGACAAAGTATGCAGAAAAGCTCATCTATTCTGAACTTCCAACAAGCATTTGTAATGTATAAGTTAAACAAACAGTTTAAGTAAGCAAGCCATGCTGCTAAGCACAATCAACATACCTAGAGGACATAATCTCCTGTAAATATAACCACAAACTGAATCTACATTGTAATTATAGGATTTGAGAACTAGTTGCAGCACAAGGCAAGCATCAAAAGTTTGATCCTCTTGAGAGAGAACACACAGTCTTCTTTTCTTAAGAATCTAAGAAATGCAGGCGTGGAAAAGACTTAAAATACCTTGTTTCGTCATTTTTTTAATTGACATAAACTCAAGTCATCTAATAAAATAAGGAATGATGCGTTGGAAATGGTCGGGATAGCTCAGCTGGTAGTACGGAGGACTGAAAATCCTCGTGTCGCCAGTTTAAATCTGGTTCCCGCAATTGCTATTTTGTAACGACTTATTTCAACTTTAACTCTATCTCTGCGCGCTATATCTGGAATCTATGTGTACAAACATGTGTTATATCTTTCCTGATAGAATCGCTAAAAAAGAATTCCCGATATTTAATATTTAAGCGGACCTGAAGTAAACGGACCCGAATCTTTGGCGTTGGGAAACATGTTAGTAATTCCACTTTTATAAATATATCTTTCCTTTTTCTTCAGTGAATTGCATCACCCTCTAAGCATCAAAAAGTGAAGGGAAGTCAACCGAATTACTTGCGTCTACGGTAACGATAGCGGGCGAATAGGTATTAAGAAGGATTATGTTTTTCAGAGTCATGCATTAGCCTGATGGAACTTTCAAAAAAGTAAATGAATGATCAAGTGGGGACACTTTTTATGAAAAGATTTGATAGTGATCATCTTCACAATTTCTAATTTCCACAGTGACACTAAGGAGCAGTACCAGTAATTACTCCATTTGATTGCAATTTCTAAACTAAGTGCAAGAACAAAGGCATTGGGATTTAAGAAAGAGAATTCCCAAAACAGTCGATGGGTTATAAACACTCATATTGAACTATCTAAAGATACAATCTTTCATATCAGAGCCCAAACAGATCAATTTTTAGATAAAGAGGAATTATATCTCTATCTGCATATCAGTGACCTATCCTTTACCAAATTTCTCCCCCTTTCAAGTTTCTTTAATTAACCTGATAAACTGAATTCCAAACAAAAGTAACTATATTCACAAAGCACAATCCTCCCTAAAATTCAAAATCCAATTCTGCAGAGCTAAACCCTGATTCTGAACCACAATCACAGAGCCACTAAAAGAAGAAGCAATCAAAAGACACATTCTTAAAACACAGAGTTCCTAGGGTTGATGAAAAAACCACCCAGTACCCACCAACGAAGAAACCAAAATGAATACACATGCAGATCATGTACACACACAAAAGCTATACATTAACAGACGAAATGAAGGAAATGGTGCTTTTATACCATGGAAACGAAGCAGTGCCCAGTAGCTTCTGCTTCTGCTAAGTGACTATAAGTTAGTGACTGTAAGTATGGGAAAGTTCGGTAGAAAAGAACGTAGAGATAATCACCCTTTGTTACACCTAACTACAGCGAAATAATATTTTTATGTCCTAACTATTTTTTTCTTTTTTAATACCCTGACAATTTTTTGGTGACAACTTAATTTTTAAAATGCCTAAAATACAGTTTAATAAACCATAAATTGAATTGGTTCAATTTTATTTATTTCTAGTTCAATTTGGTTTATATTTAAGATGCAATTGCAGTTATGTCCTCAAATATAAAATTAAATTTGAATCATTTCAAATCTGGTTTGATAAATTAAATTGAACAAGTTCTATTCTGATTTCTTAAACCGATGGTATTTTAATTATTTTAGTATAAGTTGTCACCTAAAAAGTAGTTACACTATAAAAGTGTCATTTCGCTGTAATCAGGTGTAATAAAGTGTTATTATAAGGCTTGATGGGCCTTAAAATACCCACCAGTTGAGAAAACAAATTGGGCCTTCTGGTAAACGAGCCCGGGACCAAGCCCAATTTCGTCGCGTAAACCCTAGCGCCATAACACTAGGGTTTCTGGTTCTTCTGTGCTTCGTGTCTCTTCCGTCGGGACCATCACGTTGATTCAGCAGGTGGAGGAGAAGAAGAAGCAGCGATGGTTAGTTTTTTCGATTTTTGTTGATAATCTATCATTTCGCTGCTTTTGACAGCTAGAAAATGTTAGCTTTCTACTTCATGGTTTCGGTTTCTGGATTTGGTTTTGGTTGGCTTCGATTGCTTATTGAGCTCTATTGAATTGGTGATCAGGTGAAGTACTCGAAGGAACCAGACAACCAAACCAAGTGTATGTATATGGGATCTGGTTTTAAATTCTCTCTTTGTATTTCACTGTATCGAATTTCAGTGGATGTGGTTGTTGAAATTTCACTGTAAAAACTTTTTGATTGATTGTTATTTTTGTTTCAGCATGCAAGGCTAGGGGCTCTGATCTCCGAGTTCATTTCAAGGTGTGTTGATCTAGAAATAGGCGTCGATCATTTTGTTCCTGCAATTTTCATGTAGTTGATCACTCAGTGTGAACTTATCTATGGATGTGCAATTGAATAGCTTGCAAGCTATTTGTCTCTTGGCATAGATATCACCCCTTTTTTTTTCTTTCTTTGATGGTGTACTGGAAATGAGCCTGGTATGATCTATGATGTTCGCTGGTGGCTTAGATTATGTGTTTAATAGGGTTGAATTGGTTGCTGATTTATTATTATGTCTAGAAATACACATTATTCATTTATTTGTGCCAGATGATTATCTCTAAATGTTTCTTCTTTTTCATTATCAACCATGCTAAGTAGTTGTTGAGAAAAATGGGTGTTTGCCTGTTCGTTGATCGAGAAATTGATCTGTTCCTCAGCATAACAATATCTATAATCAAATTACTTTCTGTTAATTGGTAGATTAAGTTGCTATACCAATCACAACTTACCTATCTTTTGTGAAAGTTCAAGAGTCCCAAATGCTCGCCATTGGTAGAGTATCTTTTGAGCTAGAACAAGTATAACATATAGAGTTTGCCAACTGATGTCCGGTAATGAATTATATTTGGTTGTTGTCTTTTTCCCTTAATTGTTACTGTTAACCCTGAGAACAAAGTGTTGATATGTTTCCTTCTTGACACTCTTTTTCTTCATGTGAATTGTGAAAGATTTATCTCGCTGTTGGATATAAATTCTCAGTTAGTGAATCATGCTTTTGTGATGTGCATGTAGTATTTGTCCATACCCCATTTAGTATCTCAATGTTATTTGTTCCTTTCATTCATTCTCAACTGTTACCTGGTCGCGTTGAAATTTTGTATTCTTGAATTATCAATTTTGAGCCACCAGAATGTTTTATTTCACGGCTGACAATTGCCCTTGTAGAGCATAACAGCAACGATTACGTTCTTAATTGAAGCATTGTGGATTGTTGCTCACTGTTTCTGCTTTTACTTTTTCCAGAACTCCAGGGAAACCGCCTTTTCAATTCGAAAGATGTCATTGGTCAAGGCTAAGAGGTACTTGGAGGATGTTTTGGTCCACAAGCAAGCTATTCCATTCCGACGTTTCTGTCGCGGAGTTGGTCGAACTGCACAGGCCAAGAATCGCCATTCAAACGGTCAAGGACGCTGGCCTGTCAAATCTGCCAAATTCATCCTGGACTTGCTGAAGAATGCCGAGAGCAATGCAGAAGTATGAATCTCCTTGTCTTGATTATTAATACTCTCTGTTCATGTTTTTTGCCTACAATGAAGCTATAACCATTGAATTCATATCTAGGTGAAAGGTCTTGATGTAGATTCACTCTATGTGTCCCATATCCAAGTAAATCAAGCTCAGAAGCAAAGACGTCGAACTTACAGGGCTCATGGAAGAATTAACCGTGAGTCCTTATTTATAAACACGAGTTCATCATGTTTTTCTCTTCAACAATGGCAATAACCACTGTTCTTTGTCTGGCAGCTTACATGTCATCTCCATGCCACATTGAGTTGACTTTATCTGAAAAGGAAGAGCCTGTCAAGAAAGAAGTAATTTTATAAACACTTTACAGTCTACTTATAAACACAAAAACAAAGTTCTTGGAGTGAAGTGGCACCTCCGATTGGTTAAATTTGTGTACTACTGTGTGTTGAGAATTTTCCTAACTGGTACTTGTGTACATTGCAGCCCGAGACTCAGCTGGCTTCTGGTAAACAGAGGAAGACTTCCGTCCTGCGCAGTGGTGCTTCTTCTTAATTGACTGGGTGCTAAGATCAATGTTGCAGTGCATGATTATTTTTGTGCTGTTCCTGAACGATTTTGTTTCGTACATTTTATGTTTTTGCCTTATTGCCAAACTGTTTTCTTCTGTGGGGTGTCATTATCTTTATAAACATATCTTATTATTCATTCCGCAACAGAATGAATGTCATTTCAAATGTATGTTTCGTCTAAATTTTGGATACACAAGTAAAATGCAAGACATATGATATTTATATGCAACACGTTTATTGAAGAAAATGCCGTTGAAGGGCAATTCTGCTTGTTAAATTTTAGGGTAAAATGTTAAACCTTTCAATCACTTTGAAGTAGGTCATTACCTGCAGAGTAAATAAAATGCAACTTGTATGTATTGGATTTTCGTTGAATCCCTTTCAAGACGTACATAAAATGCTTGTACCTTGTGTGAGATCCTGCATGATTTGTATTGGAAAATGGCTAATTTTATTTCAAATATTCTGAACTTGTTAAATGCATAAAAAACAAACGTCCTATGTGAGTATTAAAGCAAGCACATTTAGGAGATTTCATATCATAACAGAACCAAATACATATAGCACATGTAACAGATTTACCATCAACATGGAGCCAAACACAATCTGAAGATAAAAAGTTGTAGCCACTTCATATTAACTTGGAATAATGACACTTTGTTACACCTAACTATAGTGAAATGACACTTTTATACCTTAACTATTTTATTCTCATTTTTAGTACCCTGACAATTTTTTTGTGACAACCTATCTCTAAAATGCCTAAAATACCTAAACTATCCTTGGTTTAAGAAATCAAAAATTGAATTAATTCAATTTTGTTTATTTTTTATTTAAGATGCAATTACAATTATGCTCTCAGATTTAAAATTAAATTTGAATCATTTCAAATCCGATTTAATAAATCAAATCGGACAAATTTTATTCTAATTTCTTAACACATGGGTATTTTAGTTATTTTAGTGTGGGTTGTCACAAAAAATATGTCAGGGTACCAAAAAAGAGAAAAAAAATAGTTAGGGTATGAAAGTGTCATTTCGCTATAGTTAAGTGTGACAAAGTGTCATTATCCCTATTAACTTTAATGCAAGCACATGAAGAAGATAGTAATGATACAAGTATTTAGCAGACATGAAAAGAAAGAAAATTGTATCATATGGAAAAATAAAAAAGGCATAAGAAATAATGGCAAGACAAATGATCAACTGAAAGAAAAGATGGCATGGGAAATGAGACTAGACACCACATGTGTATAAAATTTGCAAGTATCAAGATGTAATAGGATGATGATAAGCTTAAGAATTTCTATATAAGGAGCCTCAATGTAGAGAAAGGCAACTTTTTGCCACCATCAATCTTATGAAAATCCTTTCATCATAGTTCAAGAAATATAGTTCAAGAAATATCAATATAAAATTATATCAAGTTCTAATTATATGTTAAGTAGGGGTCTCCAGGGGTATGAAAAGCATTACAAATGTATGATATAATAGGTATCTATGCGATTATGATGTTAAAATTGGTTAGAAACTATAGATGATCTCCATAATAATAAACTTTGTATTCTTAATGATATGCATAACGAGCCATAACATAACATATAATATCATATTTTTTTCTCTGTCCTCCTTTGAGATTAATAGATGATCAAGTCTGAAAAGATTGAAATAACAACCCTTTATTATTCATATATGCAAATCACTTTTTTTATTAACATACGGTACGATAATATATTTAGTTACCAACTACAGCGGTTAATCACAAACTGGTATCAGAGCCTCAAAAAGGAGAAATAATGTATGATAAGAACGCACCTTATAGAAACGATTACAAAAGATAATAATAATAATAATAATAATAATAGAGAAACTAATGGATAATAATATGAAAAATATGTGCCATGTATTTTGTAAAGAAAATTTGAACTCTACTTTTTAGTGCAAAATGTATGCATTCTTACTTGAATGATGAAATTGCCACAAATTAAGAATTAAAAATTTTATAAAATAATTTAGTAAGTAATTTTTAACTAAAATCTAAATTACAAAATTTGTTTATACAAATTTTAATCGGTAGATAAAAAATTCTTTCAAAGTATTTATTTTAGAAATCCTTAAATTTTATTTTCATGAACAATTTCATTACTTTTGTGGATGTACATACATTTTGCACAAAAAAAAGTAAAATTCAATGCACTTTTTATCATTAATAAGCATACATGGCCTTCTTGCAAAAATGTTATAGCATGGAGCACATTTTTGTCATTATTCCCAAAATGTATTACATTCAAATTCACTGAGCAAGGTTGTACAAAGATATGTTATGAAGCCATCAAGAGCAATAATGACAAAAGTCTTGGGACAAAGAAGCTTTAGGGTTGTGAAGCCATCAAGAGCAATAATGACAAAAGTCTTGGGATAAAGAAGCTTTAGGGTTGTACAGCCTCCAAAAGTTTTTCATACACTTCCCTAGAAGTCAAATCCTCAACCTGATAAAGTCAATGGCAGCAACAAGGTCAAAAAAAAATTCCATGTCCAATCCTCAAAACTATGACCCACAACAAGAAAAATTGATTGATCCAGAATTTCAGCATCTGGACTCCAAGTGGTTGACTTATTTATCCATAACTGATAGAATACAATTACTGGTCATGAGTCATGACTCATGACACATGAGCTTGGATAGACACATTGAGACTTTGAGATGCAGTAGGAAACCCAATGAATATGAAAATTTTCATTGTCTGACGAGTTAAATAGACAAGAGATGAATACTTGGCACCTAATCACTTCATGATTTGTATAATCATCTACACCTTGCAATTTGGGGTGTTAAATGTTATAGCCTTGTACATCTATAAGGTGATGCTAAGCTTGACTGTAAACCATTGGTTAGTACATTTTGCTGAACTGTGGAAAATAATTGCTACACTTTTCCTTGCACAATTGGATGGTAAGCTCTCTAACATCATATATATACTAATTTGTCCCAAAATAAGTGTCATACTTTCTAAAATCACAAGTGCCATATTTAGTTAGGTATGAATTACCCATAACATACTGGGTTTTGACTAGTTACAACTCATTGGCGGGATAACACATGGAGATCCAGTAGCGGGAAATGAAGCACTATGTCTCCTAATACAACACTTATTTTGAGGTGAAGGGAGTATAATAACATTACACTACTCCGAACTGCATGAGTTTCAAATCTCAAGAAACAAAGTGATGCAAGTCTTTAATCCTATGATTAGTTAAATTACTCATTAATTATATGCTTAGTGAAACTATGGGATTATGACAGAATTCTACCCATTTAGCACTGGTACAAGTAGGATTGCATATATCATCATATGTTTGTGCATGAAAAGATGCACATTAAATATTAATAGAGAATTGAAAAGGTGATTCAACATACCACAAGGAGCTTAGATTTGTTACTCCACCCTCTTTGAAGAGTCATCTGGCTGAGCCTCAGACCCAAAACCTGTGTCAAGCAAATTTCATAGGTTAAAATAATGCATACAAGAAAGCATTAGTCAATCAAAAGGGTACTTTCATACTAAGTATCATGATTAGACAAGATAATTTACTTTTCCAATGAACTCCAAAAGCTCGTTGTTTGCTTCCCCACGGGCAGATGGAGCAGCTACAGAAACTCGAACATCATCAGCATTTACTCCTGGTTGTTATACAAGGTGGTAATGAGTTTTGGTAGTACAAATTATTTCATAAGGGTCTTCATACAGTTAAAGGCAATCTTAGAATTTGAAGAGCACAGGATCCAACTAAGTTGTCTCAGTGCACTTTCTTTTTGCAAAACTTCTCCAATGTTTATTAGATCATAAAGCATGTTATTCTACATGCGTGTGAAGAGGATATATAATATGCAAACTTGAGGGAGAATATTATTTGCTTTGTGCATTAACAGATATCCAAACTGAAGTAATTTGTGAGAAGCAACGGAAAGTTCTAATGACCAGTCACTATAATCGGCTACAGAGGGTAAACATATCAAGAAAGGTAGTATCAGTTAATCCTAAATTTAGACTATTTTATAATGCAGGTCTTCAATTTTGTTCCGAGCAATCTCTAGGGAAACATAAACTTGCATGGGCATTGAGATTCAAGGAGGTTATGCCGTTATGGTATGGTGGGCTAAAATTGAATCAACTACAAGGGAATGGGTATACTAAAGTTACTACACTACAGATGAACCCAGATTATGCATTGTTGGACCAGTATGAACCATGTCATCTCCTTACTCACAGCTTACCCTACCGAGGTCAACTGAGAGGCGAGTCACATTTACAATAGTGTCCAGGTTTCACATGCAATCTCAATTATTAAAAAGAGAACTTTACAAACATAAGCCCTTAGTCTCCCTGCATAAGACTGATACGGTCCCGCGTTGGGTCCGGTTAGGGCTGTTCATTTTACCCGAAAACCCGACGACCCGACCGACACCCGACCCGACTTACCTGGTACCCAACTGACCCGATACACCCGAACCCGACTACCTAACCGAGTCGAGTAGTGGGTCGACATTTCATACTCGCCGAATACTCGCCGAATACCCGACAGTAGGTATAAAAATTGTTTTTATTTTCATATCCCTATGCCCAGCCCAACAGACGTCAGCCCAGCCCAGCTCACAAACAGAGAGGCAACACATAAAGCATAGCCCAGCCCACTATCCTTGGATACTAAGTCCAGCAGAATAGAGATTTATAGACTCTCATTGAGTCCCATACGTTTCCGATGTGGGACTCAATGTGAGTTTGTAACTCTCTTCTCACTCAGTGTGACGAACCAACGACGTGGCACGCTCTCGTCCGTTGATCCATTTTGACGAACTCGTCTCAACCGTTGATTTCGACTCACGTGGCACGTCCTCCTCCACACACGTTGTCGCTCGACACATATATTTCTTCTCGCTCTCCTTTCTCTCTGTCTGATATTGAAACCCTACGTCACCGCACCGGTGCCGTCTTCTCCTCCCCTCACCTCTGTCCTCCGTCGATTCCCGTCGTTATCTCTCTCTCTCTCTCTCTTTTCTCTCTCTATCTCTCTCACGTCTTACATCACAGATTCACAACAGATCGATATGGTAACTAGTTACCAATCGAATCGATCTGTTGGAGAACTCTTTGTTCCACCATCAATAATCCATGGTGGACAGAGGATTCTCCACGGACCGATTCGACGGTGGAGTGGAGGGAGACTTGTGGGTTTGACGATGTCTGCAACTCCGGTGACGGCAAGAATTCCATTGTTCTTAACGTTTCTTGTCTGTTTGTGTGTTTGCATGTCAATTTTGGGTTTGTATATGAATTTCTAGGTTCGGACTTAAGGGTTTTGGTGTTCATCTTCAATTGGGGGTAGGGTTTCGAATTTGGGTTTTGAAATTGGGGATTGTGAAACCCAAATTGAATTTAGGATTTTGCTGATTTGGATTTAAAAATTGGGGATTATGGTTTCTGTTTGAAATTGGGGGCTAGGGTTTATGCTTTCTGATTTCAATTTCAATTTGAAATTTTTTATTTTAAATTCAAAATAAAATTGGGTTAGGATTTAGATTTCAATTTACAATTTGGGGATTTTAAAGTCAAATTGAAATTAGGGTATCTTATTTCAATTTGAAATTCAAATTGGGGGTTTCTGCGTTTAATAAAAAATTGGGGTTAGGGTTTCTGATTTGGATTTCAATTTCAAATTGGGGTTAGGGTTTCATATTTCTAAAATTTGGGGATTTAAATTTGAAAATCAAATTGGGGTTAATGGTCTTCTTCAACATTTTCTCTATTTTGAGCAGTTTATAAGATTATTTGAGGAGTTGGTTATGATTTTCAGCATTTTTGTATTCAGGTAGGGCTTGAAAATGGAGGGTAGGGCTGCTGGAAAATGAAGTGGCTGCTGGAAATGAAGGGATATTGATATTATGTGTAATTGTAAATTGTAAATTTTTATAAATTGTAAATGTATTTGTTTTAGAGTAGTTGATTGATAGGTAAAATTAGAAATTGGGTTGTAAACTGACATGAATTGGGCTGTACAAAATTATGGGCTGATCATTAACTAGATTTTATGTAAACGGGCTAGGACTAGTTGGGCCTAAAGTTCAAAAATTTGCAATGGGCTTGAACAGTTAGGCCCATCGGGTGTGTTGGGTATACCCGACTCACCCGACAACCCGAGTCTACCCAAACCCGACTACCCGACTACTCAACCGAGTCGAGTATCGGGTATGTGTTCTAGTACCCAACTCAAACCGAGTCGGGTACGACCCGAGCCGGGTCTACCCAACCCGACTCGTTGGACAGCCCTAGATCCGGTTATGGGCTGATTTAGATAGATAGTTGAGCTCGATTAACGAGAGAGCTCTAATCTCAACTTTGCATTCGTTGTAGAGAGAACACAAGATCTCAAAAGGAACCAATTTACTAATAATTTTCTCAATGCTTTATTCATGGAACTCGTAGATATTTATAGTCTACTTGAACCCTAATCCCAACTAATAACCTAATTCGACTAGAAGTACTAATCCCAAACTAATTCAAACTAATCCCAACTCTAATCCAAAACTAATACAATAATTAAATTATTATTCTTTCTTATCACATTGAGACTTGTATCAAAGACCATGAATTTGACGGAGAAGCATTGGACCAATGTCCATTATCAACACCAACACAGTAATATAACTAAGTTAAACAATATCTAAAATGAAAGTGTGTTTCATTATTAGTTAATATACTGGTCAGAAACTGGATGGCTTGACAGTACAGAAATTTGAATGTATGCCACAGAAGTAAAGCAATTAAGAAGTATAACGAGCGACTGAAAAACTATTTTACTTGTAATTGCTGAGCGATGTGAACGGTCCTCCACTTCTATAGCCACTTGAACAAGTCCTCCTTCTAGCTGTGATATGCAAGGTGGCACAGGGGCATCCTGCGGCAGATTAGAAAACCAAATAAGTTTCCCTTTCAGAGTTATGTATTCACACGTTACTATGCATGAAAGATGCACAAAGAAGAAGCCTAAATACATAACCTCTTGCAGAGCTGGAATTTTATTGGACCTGACTAAAGACAGTGATAAATAACTCATATAACACCCCCAAGGGGGTATCTCGATGGTTCAAATTTCATTGGATAGGAAGGGAAAACAATTGCATATAAAACAAATATAGCAGGATGAAAACAGATTATAAACATATATCTAGTGATTCAGTTTATCATTAGAGGTTACTGTCAGGTCTATCAGATCAATAAAAACTAACATGGTAACACCATTTTATCTCCCAATCAAAGCTTCTTGCACTCCCTTTCTTTTATGTATAGTTAGATCTCTCTTTGTCCACAAAGAATGTACAAGAAACTAGCCATTAAACACCAACATCATGTAAACAACAAAAGCTGACATCTTGCAGATTCCACATATCATAATGAATTATTAATGGATTAGGCCTACCCTGCAGAGCAATTATTCAAACCTGTGGGTTGGTTTCAGCAGCAATCGTACTGAGAGAGCCGTCAATAACATACACAAAAGAGGTTGATTCCAAATCTTCTTCTGAGCGATAGCAAACAAAAAGCTCACATCCCACGCAATTCATACGGAATTGCTTCTCCAACTTTCCCTCGCCCCTGGATAAAAAAGAGTCAAGGCACCAGATATAGCTTCACTTTCAATTCCTCAATGAATACTCATATGACAATATGATACCATAAGATTATTAAAGGAAAACACATTATCATACTCAGTCCCCGCCACACAAAGTCACAAGGAGAGCATTGAATCCAGAAGTCCGTGATATAGTTGTTAAAATAAGGAGCTGAAAATAACTGCCAAATGACTGAGACAAACATTTGTGATATCCAATCTAGCTAGCAGCACTTTTACCAACAGATACATACATTTCCCTCTCAGTTTTATGGCCAAAATCACGACTTTTAGGGTTCTGTGGACTTTAATGGGACAGTTCAACAATCTGAGCAGAGAGGCTTTTGTCTAGAAAGACAGGAGAGAGGCCTTTGTATAGAAAGACAGGAGAGCAGCATGCAAACCCTAGTAGTTAAAACATTGTCCCTGATAGATCAATTATCAAATGGAAACATTTGATTTGTGCGCTCTAGGTCTAGGCCGTACATCAAACTTCTCACAAGCAATTTTACTCATCCCTTATTTTTTTGTTCAACAAGAACCT
Organism: Geranium rotundifolium; assembly: GCA_963920655.1. NCBI lineage: Eukaryota > Viridiplantae > Streptophyta > Magnoliopsida > Geraniales > Geraniaceae > Geranium > Geranium rotundifolium. Next base: position 5,032,727 of record OY987321.1, on the reverse strand, counting down.
ACACAAAAGAACTAGCGAAACTGGCAACATTGCATCAAACAACTCGGCATACATATCCAAAAGATCCCTTTCTCAATCCACTACATACTGACACTAACTATTTCTAGTCTTAACACCTAAATCATGGGGAAATAAAGCATTTAAGCACATCCAACGAAGTGGAACGTGATTAGAAGTACCGTTTAAGAAGAACTTTTCCTCCCTCGCTAATGTTCAACCTCGCAAGATGCTTCTTCTTGTCCAACACATAAGCTCTGTCGGTCTTCCTTTTCGGCATCTTCTGCAACTGGGTATCTTATAACAAAATTACTTCAGCAAGATAATAAGAAGAAATCATCAAAACCTAACCTACATCTCAGTTTGCAACTCTCATAACTTATCATTGTTTCTAACAACAAATTGAACAAACAAGACCGGATCCAATTGCTTCCAGGAGTAGTTGCAGAACATATTATAAATAAAACTGCAAGTTCTAATTTCAGCTTATCTCACACTTCAAACTGAAATCAAAACAACAGGATAAAACAGATATGTCTAAATGTCCGCAGTGGAACCCTAACATATATGATAATGTTTTCAGATGAGGTGATTGTTAATTTTCCCAGTAACCAAACAATTGGAGCAAGGAGAGGAAGATACTACCAGTGATGAGAACGTGGGAGCCACAGTGCTTGCAGTAGTAGACGAAGAGATCGGAGTCGGGACCGTCCGGAGCTGCGTCTTCGCTCGAGTACGTATGTGTCGTTCTCTTCGGCATGTTTCTCTCTCCTTCAACCTCTCGCTTCGTTCCCACTGATTCTCAGAGACGCTCGATGTCAACAGGCTGCGAGTTCAGGACTCGGGACGGGACACCTCTGTACGGCGTCGTTTTGGACCCGTTCGGCATCCAGATTTTACAGTTTTGAATATACGAGTTATTGTATGCACTTATTTGCTGATGTCTCAAATTGTATGATTTAGAGGATAAATAATAATACTGCAAATATAGAGTTAAGAGGTGATGTCCTAAGAGACATTCATTGTTTTATTTCTTAAGAGCCCCTAAAATAAAAGAAACTCTGCTGATGACCTAAATTAAGAAATAACATGGTAAAAACATTTTTAACCATTCACGTGGTTAGGGTACCAAATCGAACCTCTATTTGGTAGGGTTTGACTAGACTCATGAAAGAAGTGTTCGACTAAAAAATGAATAAGCTCAAATGTTAATTTTCAATACAAATAATCATTAAATTAATATTAATATTACAAATAATCATTAAATTAATATTAATATTAAATATAAAATTTCACTAATTTAATTGTTTAACTCGATTGACTCGCATTCGCTAATTTCATTGTAATGTATAATTAATTGAATACTAATGACTACACGTCTCCGCTAGTTAAACACAAGCGGCTAAGCTTGTTTTCAGCAGTGTGGCATATAACCTACATTAAATGGAGGAATGTTGCATTTTCGAATTTATATAGTAGTAATGATTTAATTCAAAATTTTCGCATGAGACCAAAAGGTCAACAATACCTTATCTGATCTGGACTTGTGGTTCAATTCCCTAATTCAGTTTATGATAGAAACCAGACTCAACAATCATGAATTATATAAGGTAAAAACATCATTCTGCTTCAACATTACCAACTCAATAGCAAATGTAAACATTTAACAAAACACTTCAATGAAGTTCATATCTCAAATGGAAATACAGAAATAAGATAGAGTAAACTGGTATCAGCCATAAAATATCCATTTCTACTCCCAAAAACCTCTCTTGCACCCATTTCTCCAACCTCCCATATGACCTCTAATCTCTAGATTCTGGAATAAGAACAATAAAGTATAAGCATCAGTAACACTGAAGACACGATATAAACATGTAGCAAAAGTAAGATAAATAACTGAAGGTGTAAGATGGTGACTTACAGATTTTGTTGAATGCCACAATATCGCAGCTCTGGACATACTCATTGATGGGCTCAGCCTGGAGGTAATCCTCGATGAGGGTGTCAATAGACACCAAGTCATCCACAATGGTAAGCATAATTGTCAACTTCTTGATGCCATATCCAACTGGCACCAATTTAGCTATACAACAAGAACTCAACATTTAGAACCTTAAACACCATACTTGAAAAACAAAACAAACATTTTGAAGGGGTGGAGAACGGTATTTTAAGTTTGTATCAATAAGATATAATATAAGTTAGAACTTACAAGCTCCCCAGAGAAGACCTTCCATATGAACACTCCTTACTGCTTCTTCCAGCTTCTTCATGTCAGTCTCGTCATCCCATGGCTTTACATCCATAAGAACTGATGACTTTCCAGCTGAAGACGAGTTCAGATAAAGGAGTTAGGCAGTATCAAGATTAGGGCTCCAGATCAGTTTACAAGTAATATATAATCATTGTTCCCTCATCAACAATTAAGCCTGCATCTCGGCAGAGAGAAAGCATAATCATTGATACAAGGAGGTACAGACATGTTAATGCCATAAAACGGTATACTTACATTCCTTCTTCTTTCCAGATGCCTTGATGGCAGCTGCACGTTCCTCAGCAGCCTTTTTCTCTTCTTCGGTCTCTTCACCAAAGAGATCTACATCATCGTCATCGTCATCCTCAGCAACTGCAGCCTGCATATTTTACATGTGATTATTAGAGAAATATAAACATAAAAACTGAGGATGCAGTGACATAAAGAAGCAGTTTATAGTTGCCTTTGAGTCATCGGCCGGAGGAGTTGCAACAGCCTCCGTGATGGGGGCAAATCCCTCCACAACAACACCACATCCATCTCCGGTAACACCACTGCCATAATAAACAAAACAAAAATGAGAGCCAACACGAGACGCACAAAAATATGAATAAAATACAATGAGGGGTTTAGGAATACTACTTATACAAAAATGTCATTTACAAAAATCCGTAACATGTTTCTACCATCTAGAAATTCAAAACAAGTTGGGAACTTACGAGATCCTCAGAAGTGCATCAATGTGGTTATACCAACGAGACACATTCACATAATCAGAGGAAGGAGCCTTCGAGAGTGCACCAAAAACAGTAACATCATCTTTTGAAGCTAGGTACCTGGTAAATGAAATCATGCAAGGGAAATCAATAAACAATAACCCAATTGAGCACAAGAAATCATAATTAAGTCCTGACTTCAGAGCTGTGAAGACAGAGCTGACAGAAAATGCTTAAAATCAAGTACAGGGAGACAAAAAACCTACCCAGAGATGTAACTGCGAGAAAGGAGGTACTCATCAAGCTTTTTCAAGCCTGCTCCTGAGTTAACATCGTAGAACACTGCAGCCATTGCTAAACTTTGGGTACTGCATGCACATACATAAAAGGCAAACAAATAAATACTGTGTTAAGGTAAAATTTGAGATGCTGGGTACTGCACGCACATACAAAAAAGGCACACAAGTAAATACTGGGTTAAGATAAAATTTGAGATGCTGCAATAGATAGCTAGTAGTCACCAAAATTCACAAAACCAAATTCAAAGCCAACATAGTACTTAAAACCATAACTCACCATACTAACCAAGAATTATTTGATAGAAAATCAGAAACAGCCCTACTTTTCATTTTTCTACCACACCCTCCATACCCCTAATATCTTTCAGATTAGTTGATCACACTACTATAATTGAAAAACAAAACAAATTGTTACTTAATTCAGGACTGATGTGTAAGAGCACAATCAAACTTCTTTCTGAATCAAACAACAAAAATATCAGGGACAGCCTTAATGGAGTGAAAAATCAGTTTGCAGCAACTTATAAAGTAATTTCTCTAGCAGATCCTGAATAACAATTACAAGCTCAGCACTTTGAAATTAAAAATTGAAACTTTACCTCAATATTCAAGGTTCAGCTATGAAAATAAAAACAGTGACAAACTTATCCAAAGCCCAGTACCAAAAACACACATACAGACTGAAACACACTAACGGGACAAAAAACAAAACACAAATATATGATCAAATTGAAATGTAATAGAGAGAGCCAAACAGATCAAGAATCATCTCAATACGTAACTATTCAACAACAAAAAACACAAATTTATGATGAAATTATAATCTATAGCGCCATTGACGACCGATCTAGACTTACCGGCGAAGCGGAGATGGATTTGGTGCAGCTGGTACTGGGAGTTCTGATGTTCTAGGGTTTGTGAAGAACAAGAGGCGATGAATTTATGGTGGGCGAGACGATGATACGGTGTGCGCGCGTCTACTACCTCGTGGTGGACGCATACGGATCTGCTTGTGCGGTTTTTTTAGATTTAAATCGAACGCCCAAGATTCGGATAAAACAACGTGTGGTGAGATGGAAGTTACAAACTGATTCCTTCATTTGACCGTGGCCAAAATTAAAATTTTAAATTTGTTTAACATTATATCGTTCTGTTACTTCTTTATATAAATTTTAGATTGTGTTTTAACATTTTATAAGTAACAAACTCATTGAGACGACAAACCGTCGGGTTTGGCCAAACCTGCATCCACAATCGCTCACCTTGAATGGCTGCCTGACCCGCTCAAAATTTGTTCACAATGAGTGAGTGTTCAACCCGCTCAAAACCTGACCGAAAAATAATATAATATATAAATTGATTTTTTTAATTATTCATATATTTTTTTATTATATTATAATTTTTTGATTTTATATATATATATATATATATATATATATATATGTTAAATGGCATGGGTACGGGTCGAAATTGGATCGGGTGTAGGTCGGCAAGCATTCGACCCAACACACAAAAAAACCCGCTCAAAAATTTGAGTTCGAATTTTCTCAAGTTTCATCCATTTTGATTAGGGAGGAGGTTAAAATATCCGTCGGATTCAATTTTTTTTATCATTCCTAAACTCATTCTTTCATTCCATTTATAAAAGTGAAAGATGAATCATATGATTACGTGATCATTCCTGAATTTACTCTTTAACTCTTTCCCACCTTGATTGTAACAGAATTTGAAATCAAGAACTCTCCATTAATAGTGTAAGGCTCACACCATTGTGGTAATGTTTTATAGAATGTAAATTTTAGTGTAATATTTATAGAGGTGGAAAAATTAAATGTTTGAGGGAGAAGAGAGAGAAATTGTGAGGTGTGAAAAAAATAGCAATATTTGAAAATTTAAAACAAAAGTAAGGGCATTTTTGTCTTTTCAACCTCAATTTTGAATGGAGATGAACGGAAGCTAACGAAAAATGTTCAAGTGGGATAAAAACCAAAATAAGCGGGTGCATATGAGTAAAATAATTTTAGAGAGTGATGTGAGATTATGCTTATTTTAAGGAGTGCAGTGTGAAAATATCCTGAATAATAATGATTTGACTATTAAGATTGTACAGTGCAGAAACTAGAACGTTTTCACGAAAGAAGAGGTTAAGTGTGTGTTGTTAAACATAGTAGTGCGTAGTGGTATAAGTCAATTTTGTGATAAAATTAGTAATTAATGAGAAGGCTTCTTATGTAATGATATATAAAATGTCAGTTAAAACCATAAGTCTTTTAGCTGCGAGATCATTCAATTTTGTGTTAAGCCTTCTCACCGAGACATATGTCAACATCACGAACCAGTTAATTAGCGATTCTGCACTGTCAGAACTGGGATTGATTCTGTTCTTTATTTTTACACACAAATCTGATTCGATGTATACGATTCTCAAATTTTTGGTCCAAACTTATTTTGGATATCAGTTCCAATTCATTTTGGGTAAAAAGTGTTGGGGATTCTCGGGGTTCTAGGCGCAGCGGAATAAACGATAATCTATCCGAAAATCTCTTTCTAAAATCTTTTGCATGCTCTAAATGAATCATTGGGATAGATGGATCGGAAATATCTACCTCTTGTAGCGTGAATCGATCTGAAACGTGTCCTCGGGCCTGTTCTCCACGGATGCACACACACGTATGCTCGAACCTCTCGAAGCTAAGATACTCCCGGTGGCTACTAGACCGCCGTATGACCTCTCCTTACTTGATTCCCTAGCCCCCAGTGCAAGAGCTAGAGCCTTTTAGGTGTGCTGGCAAATATTGCCTTTCTGGCTTATGGAGGCTCTCACCCCCAATACCTCTATATATAGGCTTGGGTGAGAGCCTAAGGTTTTTTCCCGTCAGACACGGGTGTCGATCGACAACACCCTCGTGCCTAGGCACCGATCGAGACCACCAAGGTGTCAATCGACACCCCACCTCTCGTGTCAACAACATTACCACACTTAACTTATTTTGGATCTCTTGAGTCCCATCGAGTTGCTTCGGTTCTTGCCTCTTGCGTGTGACCCTGTATACCCGTGACCCATTAGCAGATCGGCGTGAAATACCATTTCACCCGATCCATCACCAGTGGCCTCTAGTAAGACGTAGTGATTACCAAATGTCCACGATGTATCGATCGGTTCGATATCTGCTCTGTCATCTGTGTCAATAACCCTTTGTTTGCTTCAAGGCGTATACGATCGAGATGAGGCATAGAGCCGTCATCCTCATCGATTCGATCGAGTTCCTTGATCTAAAGACGACTGAGATGTAACTGGTGGGGCCGCACACTTCTTCAGTCATGCTCATAAAGGGGCCAGAACTATACCCTTCACCACGTCTCACCGTGGAGAAACAAATCCATTCGGACGCAACGTGTGATCCTACTACAGTCCGTCCAAGAGCCAACGATGTCCGTTATGACTACCCTGTTACATGTAATGTTGAGACGTGTCAAACTAATGGAGTGATGTGCACGTGAGCCACTTGCTCCAAGGTATTAAGGATGTGATCACACGACGACATAGTATACGTTGGTGACTTAATCTATGCGCCATACTCTGAGTCGGGTCATCCAATACCATCTTTCAGATGATATCCGTGGTATGACTTTGGTAATCCCATTACCTAGGATCAGGAGAACTTGATCATAAATCATCCTCACGCTAGTCACTTATGAATAAATTTTGTATTAGGGATTCGTCAAACATAATTTCATAGTATCTAAATGTTCTATTATTAGTGACGATACATTCATTGTCTTTAGATGAAATTATCGCTTAACTCTTTATTATAACACAATAATAATGAAAATGTCTTTCATTACATAACAGAAGAAGATTACATAAGAAAAATACCTGAACCATGACACTAGCTCTTTCAAAAAGTACTCACCCCTGACTTGTACATGTATTCATTTTGCAAATACCTCTAAACTTCAAATTATAAAGGAAAAACTACATCAAAGGTAATTTTGAACTATTATACTTGAGGTATGGAAATTATTTAGGTGGAAACTGATAAGAATAATATTAAATTGATTAAGTCAATTAATGATTAAAGTCTTCCTGTAATATTTATTAGCTTCCTATAATCTCTACAGTATAGTTTAATAGCAGAGATATTTTAGAAACAAACAAATGTTTCTCACTTTGTCAAATGAGGCTACTAAATGAATAAGTAAGAAAACTTCCTATCTTTATATGGTATGTTTGCATGTCGATTTAGGCCTCTCTTTTTTTTCTCACAAACCACAACTTTGATCATAAATTCATAGCTTATCCTCGTTTATGTTTACTGATTCATCTTCATTCTTACAAAATACTTACGAAACCACAAAACATTTTGCAATTATTTCCTTTTCACATATCACAAAATCTTACGAAACTACAAACCTTTTTGCAAATATTTCCCTTTCACATATCACAAAACCTTACAAAACTACAAAATCTTTTACAATTGTCTCTTTCCCATATCACAAAACTCACTCCTACAAAATATTTAATATGAAAGTTTCAAATCAAGGCTACGCTCGAATGCTTTAATTTGTTCAAATTTCTAGATGGATCTCATCCTCCCAGATATAACACATCACTTTGGCACACTACTTCGTCCGTGAACAAGTACAACAGAGAACATTTCGAATTTCATTTATCTCCACCAATGACCAACTCGTCGATATACTGACAAAACCCTTACTTCGACCACACTTTGACACTCTGACCTACAAGATTGATCTTTCCTTAAGGCCGATCAATTTGCAAGAGAATGAGAAGAGCAATGATAATTCATTAAATTAAATTGATTAGGTTGGTTAATGATTTAAGCTTTCTCAATAAATACAAATTTTACACCTCTAGAAAAACTACTTTTATTGTGTAAATTTAGAATTTATATCAATGGTCAAATTAGTAGAATATAAATTTGAGATTAAATCATGGTTAAAAAATATGCAATTTTGATAAATTTAAACTAAATTTTTTATTAAGTCAATATGTTTTAATCTTAACCATTTGTTTTACAATATGAGATGAATTCCTAATTTGAACATTAAAATGGATTTTCACCTTAATACCCATCTTTAATGCAATTCTAATACAAAATAGATTTGAATAAAAAAATTATCAGAAATTCATCATTTTATTTGACAAAATAATCAACCATTGTGGTTTCAGTACACTGTACCAAAATATTTCTGAGACATAAAATTGACCTCATACAGTACTTTCTTTCCCTTTTCTCTTCTCTCCACAACATGTTTCGAGCCCCATGTTATGAACTGTACTGCTCCATGGAGGACCGTTTAAAATGGCCCATCACGTGTTCTCTTCGACGCAATCATCTGCCACGTGTCGCGTGGTGTGTGCCTGATGATGAGTCAGCCCGGCGTGGGCAAGTCAATCGTAACATTCACGTGGGTCCCACGTCCCTGTCTTATTCTAGCCGTTGATTGGAAATCATAATGTTTGCGAAGTACCTGAGCAAGTCAACTGCGAGGCTGACTTAATCTTTTCACTCACATTTTTAGTTTGCCACTTTTACGCGTCCACGTGTTGGTGCGCAGGTTAGCGCAGGAACTGATATTTATTACGTGTTGAGAAAAATGAAAAAACCATCGTGGTCATGATCCATTGGTTCTCGTGGATACAAGGAGGTGACGTAGGCAAGGGTGTACACTTTTTACTCATAACTAAAACCAAACCGATATTCAAACCGGATCTGAACTGAATAATTGAGAACCGTGAGTACCATATCAGATTTAAGTCCGAAAGTTTAGAACTGAATCAATTATGTTAGATATATTATATTAGTTATTAATATATGGACCGAGACACACTGTACTTTATATCTCTACTTAAACTCTAACTGTCATAACTCATGTAAACTCTAGTTTATCAAGCCTATATATAGAGATATTTGTATTCTATTGTAATCATCAATATAAACACTTTCAAGATATCAGAGGTTTAGATTAAATTTTGGTCATAACTTTTTCGTTGCGTATGGCTTTGCCCACTCGTTAATCATGATTTAACGGGTGGGCGAGGCAATTTTTTTTCTTTTTTCAATTTAATGCTACCTTTATGGCCAACTTCGAGGCATTGTACCTGTTTATCACTCTCTTTTGTCTTTTCTTCTCTTCTGTCTTATTTTCCATTATTATTTGCTCTCCGCCCTTCTTAAACATTCAACACCACATATCTCTATCTCTATTTCTTATTCTCAAATTAGTTTTTTTTTCATCTATTAATTAATGTTTTCTTTTCGTATCTTCCTATCTCTTTTAACTTTTTTTTTTCCTTTTCTTTAAATCTATATTTTTATATTAGTCTCTTACATTATTAAATAATTTTTCTAAATATTCTCTATTATTCCACTCTACTCTTCCAAAAAAAACTTATTTTCTTGCTATAATATTGCACCGTCGTAGTTGCTTGAAATTGTTTCGCACCGACGTAGTTGCCTGTTTTGCATCGTCCTTATGAGACGTAGTTATCGCATCATCATTATATGATGTAGTTGCTTCTTTTGCACTGTCCTTATGCGATGTCGTTGCCGCGCCGTCATATATGACGCAGTTGCTTTTCCTTCATATTTATTCTTATTTCTTTCTCTATCAATCTCTCTTAGTCAATCTCCTTTTTTTTTCAGTCTCTCTCATAGTTTATTCAATCTCTCACTCTCTTCTAATTATCTCTCTTTACTTCCCGTCTCCTTATATTCCTTACCTCTCTCAGTTTCTTTTCTCAATCTCGATTAATATTATGGTTCAAGTTATTGCAGATCAAGTTCATCTCTTAAGTTTGCAGATATATTCATGAAAGACTTTCTAACTGATCTATTTGAAGACTTTTGCTCCAGTCAAAGCATTTGACCTCCTCATGCTTCGACTGCGGGGAGTGTTAGATATATTATATTAGTTATTAATATATGGGCCGAGACCCACTACACTTTGTATCTCTACTTAAACCCTAACCATCATAGCTCATGTAAATCCTAGCTTATCAAGGCTATATATAGAAGCATTTGTATTCTATTGTAATCATCAATATATTTACTTTCAAATTCGATTCGGTTTCGATTCTAAGAGTGCGGAACCGTTGAATAACCGGTTCATAAACGAACCGGTTTTAGGGGTTTTAATTAGTAGTTTTTGTATTTCAATTTTATATTTTTGCCTAAAAATAGTTTAATTGTGTATATTTTTCAATATATGAATATCACATTAATATGGTCTAATCGGGAAAAAACTATACAACTATGGCAGTTACCAGAAAACCAGACCATTAATCTCACAAATAATCATTCAATTGGGTCTACTTGAGTAGAATCGGGAACCAAACCGTATAACTGCTCCCGAATCGGGCCGATATCCACTTATTGAATCCGGATTTGGGTCTCCAAAATGAAGAATCGATTGATTCGATCCGGTCCAATTCTAACCGGTTCAGTTCGATTCTACAACCGTGTCCAGCCCTAGACCAACGGTAGTTTGAAGAATAATATTATTTATTTTTAACCACAACATAATTGTGATTTATATTTTAGGCGAATTGTAATTTAGATTATATAATTCAAAACTCATTATCTTATTGTATTTTCGTTTACTTGATCCAACTATGTTTTAATAAAACTGTCTATTGTTATACTATAATTAGCGAAAGACACGGTTTTAAAATTGGACCAAAATTAGTTCTGACTATATGGTTCATCGATAAATGAAATCATATTCATCAATACAATTCTGTTTCTGGGTTTTTGGTTAGTAATTTAGTTTAATCCAGTGTTATGCTTCATTTATAAGTCAGATTAGATGTAATTGAGTCCAATTTGCATTCAAAAACTTTAATTTTCAATTATAAAAATTGGTAACGAAAACTAATGTTAATATTTAAGTATTACAATCCAATCAAACTATTAAATTTACAAACAAATTATTAATAAAAGATGAATAATAATGTGGGCAGACGAGAGGTGAATATGTGGCAGCGCAAACCGGTCCAATTCATACCAGTTAATTATTAGTTCTATATTTAATAACCAAAACCAAAATTGAATGATTTTCATACATTTAAAATTAAAACCGAACTATTAACCACCATCTTCACCTTTTCTACTCTGAAGTGGTTTGGTTCTCGATTCAAAATCAATTCCGAGTCTAAAATGCCTACACGCCCAATGATGACATATTTTTCAGAAAATCACATTTACTTGTAGCTAAACAAGTATCCATTATAGTTTGAATTTCTATTTTTTATAAAATATAAAATTTTCACTTTAACTTAGGTTAATCTTTATGCAACTATTTAATCTAAATTTAAAACTAACATCGCTTTTATAAAAATATACCATAATAATAATAAAGCATATGAATTGATGCAATAATAAGGAAGGAGAGTTATATATATATAGATAGAATTATGCAATTTCTTTTTAAAAATGTTCACTTATATAGTCATATATGATATATACCAATTTATAATTTAAATTTATTCCCTTATTATACTCCACATTTTATTTTCTCTCTTATAAGATACTTGTACTTTTCTGATTCGCACTAATTAATACGTAGTGCATGAGTGGACCAGTGAGCTAACATACACCCGAAACCACGCACGACCGCTTGAAACAACCAACCAAAATAGCTAAAGTACGCCACAAGTAAAAATTTGCACCACCACCGCTTCAGCAGCCAACTAAATCAGTAAATGCGCTCGTCAAATTTACGTACCACCCAAACAGACCCTTAAAATTATTAAATTAAAATACAAAAACCATCGGAAAACAAAATTCTATTAATAATTGTAATATAATTCCTCATCTCTCTCTCTGTCTGGAACTGAACCAAAGAGAAGAGAAAAAGGAAAAAAAAGAAAAAGAAACCCAGAGAGTCATGGTTTCAACGCGACGAAGCAGTGGATCTCTCTCTGGCAGCAACGGCAAGCGATCTCCGTCCGAAGAAGATAAACCCTCTTCCCCGAAGCGCCACAAGGTGTGCCTTCGGATTGAATCTTGAATCTCTCCTTCTCGCGGTCTATTGGGTTTTTTTTTCTTCTAGCTTTGTTGTTTCTGATCGAATTTCTTGATTTGGGTTGTTGGGTTTGTTTGATTTCAGGTCGAGAATGGCTCGGCGGCGGAGAAATCGATGGCCAAGGCGGAGAATTCCAAGGAATTGCGCGCGTCGGATCCGGGAGAATGTGGCGCCGACGATGCTCCGGTGGACGGCGACGGTGTGAAGGCCGAGTCGAGCGCGGCGGTTGCGGCGGCGCCGCCGGTGGTCGCCGCCGAGGGTACTTGTTCTGTTCCTCGACTGTGTGCTGTGACGAATTTGGTGGATGTTGTTTCAGTGTGTCGCTTTACAAGAAGCTGATTTCTAAATTAGGTGAAGATAGGGTTTTGAGATTTGGGTTTGTTTGTTTTGTTGAAGGGTCTGTGCAAGCTGTGGTGGAGAAGCCGCGCAGCTCGTTCTCGTCGTGGAATGATAGGAGTAATTTTCAGACGGCCGCGCCATGGTGCAAGCTCTTGTCTCAGTCTGCTCAGGTATGTGATTTTGAGGTGTAGTGTTTCTGTTTCATTTGCATGGATGATTTGAGAAATGCACATTAATTTTTGAGCTGGGATTGTGATTGTTGTGTATGTTGTGAGCTGGTTATGTGTTTTGCATAGTGCAGAATCCAAATGTTTGCATTTGCACGAAGAATTTCACTGTTGGTTCGAGCAGGCACTGTAGTTTTGTACTGAAGGATCAGAGTATTAGTGGAGCTTTGTGTAAGATCAGGCCTACACAGGTATTGCTGGATTTCTTTTAGCTGACATGGTGATTTTTGCACTAATGGAGCTAGATGATTAAGTATTGTTGTATATAGTATGAACCCAAACCAACACACTAATGTGCATGATACTCGGTCTGGGATGAGGGCATGATACTCGTTGAGTAGAGAGGAACTGGTGGAGATGAGCTCCCTATATGTGAATGTAGTATTGAGTTACTAATTGTTTGTGCCTTTGTGGACATGGGCAGGTCGAAGGCAGTGGAGGTGCTGTTCTTGAGAGCACGGGAAGCAAGGGAACTGTGCTAGTAAATGGAACGATTGTGAAGAAAAACACTGAATGTGTGCTCAACTCTGGCGATGAAGTGGTTTTTGGTTTACTTGGGAACCATGCTTATGTATCCTTAACATTAGTTTGCCAGTGATTTACTTGTTCCTATATCTATATATTTGTTGATGGTGGTAGTGTCATCGTCTGAACTCCCTTTTTCAGTGGTCTTCTTAACTTTTGTTGAATAGATTTTCCAGAAACTCGTGACTGAGGTTCCAGGTAAAGGTTCAGAGCTGATGGGGAAGCTTTTGCAACTTGAAAGGAAGGCTGGAGATCCTTCAGCGGTGGCGGGGGCTTCCATTTTGGCATCTCTCTCGAATCTGAGGCCAGATATGTCACGTTGGAAGCCTCCATTGCGGTCAACTGGGAAATCCCAACAAGGGGCAGAAGTACCAGCGCGTTCCGTTGTCCAAGATGCTATGGAGGTTGAACTCGATAGCCTAGAAGGGAATTCAGCTCCAATAATTGATAGCGATAAAGCTGCAGATATTGGAAGTCTTGGAAAGGATCTTCCTCTCGGCTACCATCGGGACTCAAGCACAGAGGCAGGCAATGTAAAATTCTCTAGGAATGATTTGCTAAGGCCTTTATTGAGGATATTAGCTAAATCACCTAAATGCAAACTGAAATTGAGCAAAAGTATCTTTAAACAGGTATTTGAAGAAAGAAACGAGTGGACAAGGGATGCACAGCCAGCGTCGGTATCGGGTACGTCTCTGCGATGTGCGGTGTTCAAAGAAGAAATTCATGCAGGGATTGTGGATGGGAAAAACGTAGATGTTTCTTTTGACAACTTCCCTTACTATTTGAGGTATGCTAATCTCTTTGATTTCCTATGTACAGTTCCAGGCTATTATTTATGTCATTCAATCTTCTGTTAGTGTGTATCTAGTTGGTCTATTGGTAATCTATGTAGAAAGATATTTGGTTTTGACATGGATCTCATTTTGTTTTTAAGACACTTGCTGTTTTTGTCTGGTTTGATGCCCCATTTCGAATTGGTTCTACTAGTTGCTGGGAAGAAATTTTGTTTACAGGAGTAACTGTTACTATTTAATGATCTTTTTGTCCTCTCTTTTAGTTTTATGCTTGTGTGCAATAGTAAAACGTGGTCCTCAAAATTTGTAAAATTAAAAGAAATTTGAAGGAGGTATTGGTTCTTGCTAGCACATTCTTTTTATGGTTGCAAATTCACAATAATTCATACATCAGTAATGTTATATTATAGTTACGAACAATTTCTGCCTCTTGACCAGTCAAGAGTTCCATTCTTGACCTCCACCTATAGCTATATATGTTCTGTAATTCAAAACCTTCTCATGTCATCTCTTTTTTGTAATTTAAGAATAATAGCAGTTATTTTTATGTCATAGCGGATGACATAGATACACTTCAATGGTTTTAAACGAGTTGTAGTTGAAATTTCTAGCCTACATAGGACATTGGTGTCTTGCTCATGGAGGCTGATTGCAAGATTTCTGTGGCACCTGGAGCCTTCCTTCTATACTTATGAGGGGGGCTGACTTAGGTTGCCGCTTTGTAACCTGGAGATTATTTGTTCGTGTGCGCAAAAAGCTTCCCTTCATAAGCAGGTTTCTCAAATAGATGACTTGTTCCATATCCCACAATACTGAAAACTTTGTGCACTGGAGTCTAGACTGCTCATTTGCTTGCATATCCTCTATACAAGTATTACTGCTATTGGGAATACCCTGTCTTGTTTTTTAGGGTTCCTGTTCGTGGAATTAACCGTGTTTCATATTTGTGGTCAACCCTTAACAATCTTCCATATGTCTAGGCAGGGGATCTTCTCCTGAATCTATAACGTTAACAAATAGTCAAATAGTAAGCAGATTTGTCTTGTGGCTATGCATAAACGATCCATCTGATTAAAACAATCACTTTGCCAATATTGTGCTTCTTTATTCAAGTTGCCGTGCTCATTATCTTTTTTATCTATATGCTTTGCCGGAATATAAATTTTGTTGTTCTTAAATTTAAATGTAACATGCATCCATTTTTCTCTCCCAGTCAGAATACAAAGAACGTGTTGATTGCAGCCTCAGTAATACACCTGAAGCACAAAGAACATGCAAAATACACCTCACAGCTTACTACTGTGAACCCTCGGATTCTACTTTCTGGTCCTGCAGGTGTGTGAATATTATTCTTTTCTGCTTACTACCATGAAATATGAATACAAGGTTATGAATTTGTTGGTGATTTCTTTTCCAGGGTCCGAGATATATCAAGAGATGTTGATCAAGGCTCTCGCTAATCATTTTGGAGCTAAATTGCTCATATTTGACAACCATTCCTTTTTGGGTGTAAGATTAGAGAGTCATCTCCTTCACCACTGATACTGGAATTATATTTCTGTAATCTCTTTTTAGCTGTTTAATGATTGACATTGAGTTGCTTTATATGTTGTGCTGTTTTACTCGTACTATATTAACTATACATGTCGAATATTGTGTACTTCCCAGCGAATAAGTTTACCAATCATATACATTTTGTAGGGTTTATCTTTGAAGGAAGCTGAACTTCTGAAGGATGGATCTAATCCAGAAAAATTATGTGACTGTAGTAAACAAAGTCCTGTCCCTACAGATCTGGCGAAGAGTCCGGATATGACTGCTGAAAGAGATACTCCTAGCTCGTCAAATGCACCTTCTTCTTCTGATCTACCAGAGTCCCAGCCAAAGATGGATACTGATGTTGTATCCCCTTCATTTGGTACAACTAAAAATCACTTGTTCAGAATAGGTACGGTTAAATTGTTCTCGCACTGATCATTCCTGTATTGTTTGACATTCTTGATCTTGTAGTTTTATTTTCGTTGATTATAACTCAGCTACTATTCTCCATAATTTTACATGCAGGTGACAGAGTGAAATACATAGGTGCTGGTGGCTTATATGCAACCTCATCTTCTTTGAGGTTCAGTTAATTTATGCATTTAATGCCATAATCATATATAGTCTTCCTCATTTATTTACTGTACAAATGGACTGTTCAGAAGGCTGGTATGTAGATAATGGTTGATGCCTGATATTATTGCCCGGCATAGGCAGTATTATATACTGTTCTTTTACGTAGAAAGTAATTGTACTATATAATGTATGAATAATATCTGTTTCTTTGGAGTCTTTGGTGATAGTAGAAGTAACACATTAACCAACAAACATACGCCTCGGAATGTCAGAAAATGATCTCATATTATGTTCCTTGCTTACTAAAATTGTAGGGGTCCAGCTTGTGGAGCTCGTGGAAAGATTGCTCTACTCTTTGAGGACAACCCCTTGTCAAAAATTGGTGTGAGGTTTGATAAACCCATTTCTGCTGGGGTTGATCTTGGAGGTGTATGTGAGGTTGGCCTTGGATTCTTCTGCAATGGTAACATCCCACCTAGCTGTTCATTTTTCCACTAGTTCTGATTTCGTAGATTGTTCAATCATCTTTAACTCCTCCTACTCCCTCTTTCCCTCTCTCTAGCTACCGATCTTCGCCTAGAAAGCTCGGGCATGGAAGATTTGGACAAGCTACTTATTAACACATTATTTGAGGTAGCTTATTCTCTCTCTTCAAGTTCTTGATGGTTAAAATTATTTTTTATGCAGTTTTCTAGTTTCTTCTGTTTCATTGGCTGGTTTGTCAACTTATGCAAGTTTTGATTAGGCTGTGCTTAAAGAAAGCAGAGACTCTCCATTCATCTTGTTTATGAAAGATGCTGAGAAGTCCGTCGTGGGAAATTCAGAATCATATTCTACATTTAAAAGCAGACTGGAAAAGCTTCCTGATAATGTAGTTGTAGTTGGTTCACACTCTCATACAGATAGCAGAAAGGAAAAGGTAATGCTTTATTTCTGTATGGAGTGTACTCACAATTGACAATAATAAATTGAAGAGAAGTCAGTAAGATTTTCTTTCTATTTTCTGCTCTGATGCATGCTATATTATGTGGATGCTTTCTTGTTCATTGCAGTCTCATCCTGGTGGTTTGCTTTTCACAAAATTTGGCAGCAATCAAACTACTCTCCTCGACTTAGCCTTTCCGGTAATATGATCATAGTTTCTTGATGAACAATTGAATTTGTATTTTTCTTGCTCTTGGACTTAAGTTTCAGCTAGGTCTCTTTGGTTCTTTTTAGTGAACGAAGAAAATATACTGGCCTTCCCTACTATATATCTCTACCAGATAGGCATTCCTATACCAGCATATACTAATCTTTTGTCTTTACTTTTTATTCATCATATCTGTATGACTCCATGTAAAGCACATATTTCTCTAGGACAAACATGTCTCATATCTCACTATCACTCTAGCTTATCTTCATTGGCTAGTTGGGGTTGCTATATGAAAACACCAGCTGTGCTTGAAGTATGATGTCTGCTTCATTTATTCTCGCAGGATACTTTTGGAAGACTACAGGATAGGGGGAAGGAAATTCCCAAGGCAACAAAACTCTTGACTAAACTTTTCCCCAATAAAGTTACAATCCACATGCCACAGGTATGTCTGGTTGGATTTGAAATTCAAGCTGTTATAATCTTTTATCCAAACGTCATGGACGCTTATTATTAATCCTTGCAGGACGAGGATCTTCTTGCGTCTTGGAAACATCAATTAGACCGTGATGGTGAAACTCTTAAGATGAAGGGAAATCTGAACCTCCTCCATGCTGTGAGTAATTTTTGCATTTTAGTTAGAGCACATTGTGAACTGATATTAAGAATTAAAGATCCATGATTAGTAATCATTTTGTTCGATCAATCCATAGTGTCGACTGCTATATTCTTCCTAAAACTGGGCTGCATATCTATACATTCCGACCACCTTTCAACCTTCAAGTTGCTGATCCTTTTTGCATTTTTGTTTCATAATTGTCGCAACCTTTTCTTATGTATTATTCATGAAGCTGCAAAGAATATAATTTACAATCATTGCTACCATAAATTGGTCACTTGGACTAACTGAGTAGACACCGTCAAGTTAAAAACTATTTTCTAGCGAGTTCTTATGGTTGCGATTTTTCTCAGACCTTGTTGCTTTCATTCTCTTACGATACTAAGCCAAGGGAGCTGGCTGAGTATTTATTACTTATTTTCTTGGAGTATTCACCAAATGGTCTGATTTTTACATGAAAGAAAAAATAATTTAAAAGCAACCATAGCAGGAGATTTGGTGTGTGACCACTGGCTTCAGATTAAAATAGTTCAGTAAAAAATTCTGCAATACAGAGGTTATAGTTAGTATTAATGTCTTTTAGAGGAGTTCACAATTGCGTATTTGTAGGCATTGAGCCGAAATGGAATGGAATGTGAAGGACTTGAGATGTTATGCATCAAGGACCAGACCCTCACTAATGAGAGTATGTTCTGTTTCGATGTGTCTTACAATTTGTATCTCTGATTTAATTTGTTTTGCTTCAAAGATTTATTTTTGCATGAGTTACAGATGCAGAGAAGGTAGTTGGATGGGCTCTAAGCCATCATCTAATGCAGAACCCAAACCCCGGTGAAATTGATGCAAGGCTTTATTTGTCTCGTGAAAGGTAAGTAATACCTGCATCCCTTCCGTGCTTTTTGAATAGGTGTAACCTGAAACATTAGTTGTGGGACATAGATTACACGTTTGTAATTCCCTATTGTAATTTTCGGCAGTATCCAGTATGGGATTGAAATCTTACAGGCTATTCAGAATGAGTCTAAGAGCTTGAAGAAGTCTTTAAAGGTGAATATACTGTCCAATTGTCCTCACTAACCTGTTTCTTTTAGTTTAGGTTACTTGATATATGTATCCGCAGCACATTTTTTGTTGATGCTTACATCCCATGAGGCTCTTTTATATTTATCTTACTGACACTTCTCTGCCAAACAAATCAGGATGTTGTTACAGAAAATGAATTTGAGAAAAGGCTTCTGGCTGATGTCATTGCACCCAATGATATTGGAGTTACATTCGATGATATTGGAGCTCTCGAAAATGTGAAGGACACGTTGAAGGAGTTAGTGATGCTGCCTTTACAAAGGCCTGAGCTCTTTTGCAAGGGGCAATTAACAAAGGTATTGCATTTTTCCGCTTTGTTCTGATAAAAGTTCACGATATTAATTGATCTGCTTATTTTACCTGTGATGTTTCGTTTACTTTCTACTTAGTTTCTGCCATAAAGTTGAGGATTTTTCTGCCCATTACTGAATTTTCAGTTCCGTCACTTGACTACCTTTTGACTTCACTGTTTGACCTCTGAAAGTAAGCTTGCGGAGAGATAGAGAGAGAATGTCTGCTTAAGTAATCTCACTAAGGTTGTTTCATGTGCAGCCTTGCAAGGGAATACTTCTATTTGGACCTCCCGGTACCGGAAAGACAATGCTCGCAAAAGCCGTGGCGACGGAGGCTGGTGCAAACTTCATCAACACTTCAATGTCAAGCATTACTTCAAAGGTTAATAATGATTTAACTTTTGTCTGTTACTTCGATCTCATTTCTCCATCTTAAATCATGTCCTCTTTGCAGTGGTTTGGCGAGGGTGAGAAGTACGTGAAAGCTGTTTTCTCCCTAGCGAGTAAAATTGCTCCTAGTGTTATCTTTGTTGATGAAGTAAGCTTTTAGTCATTTTTCTATGGCATTTTGAAGTGCTGTGTTTCAACTGGTCAATCCGTCTTCACCTGTTCTTACAGGTTGATAGTATGTTGGGACGGAGAGAAAATCCCGGGGAGCATGAAGCCATGCGTAAGATGAAAAATGAATTTATGGTGAATTGGGATGGTCTGCGGACAAAAGATACAGAACGTGTTTTGGTACTTGCAGCCACAAATAGGCCTTTTGACCTTGACGAGGCTGTCATTAGAAGGCTGCCACGCAGGTAATTTTTATCACTCGGAAATAGGTTTGAGAAGCAACGTATAGATTAATTAGCCACTCACATTTACAGGTGTTCATGGACGTATTTAGTTTGACAGTTTGTAAACATTGACTTTTTTGTAACTGTCTTGTTCCCCAGACTGATGGTAAATTTACCAGATGCTTCAAATAGAGCAAAGATACTAAAAGTTATACTGGCGAAAGAGGACTTGTCTCCTGATATTGATTTTGATGCTATTGCTACTATGACCGATGGATATTCTGGAAGCGACCTTAAGGTTATATCAGCAACTTTTTTCAAATTTATGTCAACACTATAGCTATCGAACATGTGGAGGACCTTCATATTTCTCTTTTATGTGCAGAATCTATGTGTAGCTGCTGCACACCGTCCAATTAAGGAAATACTCGAAAAGGAGAAAAAGGTTTTATTTTCTTTATCAATTTTCAGAACATAGTTGACAGAATATCTGACGAAAATTTATATAAACACATTTAGCTGATGTTTTCTTTCTTTGTTGTGCTGCGATCTATCTGCTTTATTGGTCTTTGAAGATTTTTTTCTGGACTATTCTAAAATTCATTACATCTATGTGATTGAATTAGTTGAATCGATTACAGGAGCAGGCGGCAGCGAAAGCGGACGGTAGACCTGCTCCAGCTTTAAATGGGAGTGCTGATATACGGCCTCTAAATATAAACGACTTCAAATATGCTCATGAACGGGTAAAATTTTCAAACTCTATTATGGACCTACTTGGGGTTCTTCACGTGCCAATTGTTGGTTGTTGACTATCCATCTATCAATTTTATGGAAATAGGTATGTGCAAGTGTTTCATCGGAGTCGGTGAACATGACGGAGCTTGTACAGTGGAATGAGCTGTATGGCGAAGGGGGTTCGAGAAAAAAGACGTCTCTTAGCTACTTCATGTGAAGGCGCTGTACAAATGGTTCTTCTTCTCTACAGAAGAGGTTAAGTTGTGTTGATTCTTGTTGGGTTTTTGTGGGGGGAAGAAGCCCCAATTGTCTGTAAAATGAATTGTAAGTTTTGTTATGGTTGAGGTTGAGGTTGAGGTTGAGGTTGAGCTAGTCTTGTTGGGACGGTGGTGGTTAGGTATAAAGGAAGTAAAGCTCCACAGAGTTGTGGCTACGCTGCTTTTGTTTTTGTTCTCCAGATCACTTCACTCCCCGCTTTACTCTCAGCATAAGAAGGTTGTTCGTCTCCAGACCCATTCTTTATTACTTAAGATCCATTTTAGGCATTTTACTTTGTTCGTTTACTTCTTTTGGGGATTTTCAGTCCTCGGTACTCCTGATCTCCAAGAAAACTCGCTTCTTGGCCCGCGTGATTGGATTGAGAAGTTTTTTAGTTAATAGGTAATAACGGTTAGATTTAATGATTTGTGTTTCCTAACATGTCAGATTGAGGATATTATGTCTCTGTCGAGTTAAAAGATTTTCTCTTTGTAAGAATGACACCAGAGTAGGTTCATAGTGAATTTAGTGTTTTCATTCCTTGTCTCATTGGATCGGGGATATTTGATTGTTTACTGCCACCGCTCTAGAAACTGTATAATGTTCTCGTCTTTTCAAACTACTTCATGATGCTAGACTCGAGACTTTTCTCCCTTTTGCAAAGACACTACCACAACCACTTAGATTATGTAATTCAAGTGTGCACACAACTCAATAGACTTGGGGATTGAAATTTTAAAGAGGTTGATTGGTTACAACAGTGTTATAAACTAAATTTATTAAGTAGTAGTTTTACAACTGTACTTTTAATCTTGCACCAAATTCATATTTAATTATTTCTGAGTAAAGTCAAAACAATAGGGGAGGAGGTGACATCTATTAATGATCAATTGGTACTCATTGTTTTTAGATACCAAGGGAAAGGGTTGCCATATTTTTCATGTTGGGTGATATTTTTCCAATCATGTAATTGGAAGATGAATCAGTCTATGAGGAAGTGTGAGAAACGGGCCGTTAATCTCAAGATTTATTGATAAATATTTGATTCAACTTGCTTGTATGTGCTCGTTAATTATAGTAGATAATGTTATTTTATATAAGGAATAGTTGAAATATAAACCGAACTTGGAAAACATAATACTAATAGGAGATTCTAATTCTAATACTCAAATCTAAATTCTAATGGGCTAACATAGTAACCCTAATGGGCCCTGATTGACACGGGCAATGCACATTTATGATCTCGGGATTGTGATATGACAATTTCGTTACTGCTAACTGGGTATGAAGTAAAATTGTTTGAAAGTTTGGGGAATGTTGATATTTATTGAGTTTGTTGATACTTGGTTGTACACTCATGAAGTGTTATGGGAAAATAGATGTGGCTGAAAGTGTGAGTATTTACAGAAGTTGCTACAAAATCTCGAGAAGATAGGGAGTGATGATCAAACATTAAGAGATGAAACAAGTTTAAGCTTGTTGGAATTTGTTGACCAGGTGGGAGGAAAGTTTTGTAAGGCAGGAAAATGTACTGTGGACCACAAGGATATAGTTAGTGACCATTTCGAAGGTGTGATGATTATAGCCATTGAGATCCTTTATAAATTCACTGACGAAGATTTTCTTGGAGGCAAAGATGTTATATGATGTTGAAGGAATCAAATGAAGAATTGGGAGTTATATTTGACCAAATATTGCTGGATATGAGTTGTAAATACAAGGAATTGGAAATTGTCATAAAAAATTATGAAATGAGAGCGTTTTAGGTTTTCGAGAATCACTGGAGATCAGAAAAGTTATGAGAGTGATTTTCACATCTAAGTAATCATCAATTCGATCGTTTATGATATAGATATATATATTTAACAACAAGATTATAAGAAAATATGTTTAGAGATATCAAAAAATTTCCGGTCGTGCCCAAACAATAATATACAGAGAAAAATGCAACTGACATTAAATATTTCAAGTAGAAAATTTGGGTTTTCTTTTCTATGCCGGAATCACATAAACATAAAGTTAGAATCTCAATATACATTATGATTAAATCATAAAGAACATATTGCAAGTAGGAAGTATGATAAATATAATTAATTGGAAAGGAGTCGGGAGGAAGAAGTAATGTAAATATGATGGTTATGATTGGACCAGTGATGGAAAGATAGAGTTAGGGGCGAAATCACGATGAATTCCAACCATGACTGTAAAATGCAGTTTATAGAAAACCAGAATAGTAGTGAAAGTGATTACAAACATGTAATTGTTAGCAGGGTCGACCCTCTCATAAAGTGGGAGAAGCAACCGCTTTAGGCCCAATATGAAAATTCCTCACTCTCCAAACTCAATTCAAAATGAACTACAAATATAATGGATAACGAGATGACTAGGACTTGGTGTTGATTTCAGGAGTTTGAGTCTTCGACATGATCTATAAAGAAACTCGCATTTTAGCCCTTTTAATTAGATTAACGAGTCATTCAATTCAAGATAATAAGATGTACATTTAGTGATTAGTGTTCTCTATCATGTCATATTATGCTTCATACTGATAAAGTATATAGCGTATTAGTGGAGTTAGAGATTTTTACCTCTCTATAAAAATGACAATATAAAAGAGTTTATAGAATTTAGTGTTTTTGTTCCCTATCTTTTTAAATTATAGATACTATAATTTTCATTGTCGTGACTCTGCTTATCTTCTCAAACTACTCCATGTCGCCAGGCTTGAGGACCGGTCTCCCACTACCACAACAATTAAGGTTATGTTCTTATGGTGATTATACACACAACTCAACAAACTCAAAAGGATTGAAATTACAAAGATGGTTAATTTAAACATTCAATATCATAGCAATGTTAGAGATAATGTTTACAAAGTGAAAGCAATACACGGGTCGATAATATTTGAGGAGGAATGGGCCTCTACTTCTGATTAGGGACGGGCACGTGCCAAACTCTGTCGTCTTCTTCGTTTCAGAGGAGAAAAATTGTGATAAGCCAGATATTTTCAATTTCACCACTCACTCACTCTCTCCCTCTAAATATGCAAAAGCAAAACCTCTAAAACCCTCTCTCTTCTTCTTCTTCTTCCTGACCTCGCCCAGAGGCTTTTACAGGAACATCATTTCTTCTGGGTTTTTGGAGGGTTTATCTCTCTCACAATGGCCACTTTCAGCACCATCTCTCTTTGCTTCCCCCACAGCCTCCTCTTTCTCCCCCACCATTCCCGCCGCCGCCGCTCTATTGTCTGCTCCACTAGCTCCTCCACTGTTACAGGTACTCTATATGCTCCTAACCCTTTAAATTTCTATGTTTTAGTTTTATGAAATGTTGAGCTTGGGAGTGTAGTATTTGTTTTTTCTGGGGGAAAGGGTTCTTGGGCACTTGTTCTATTGTTTTTTCATGTTGATGGGTTTTGGATTTTGTGTTTTTTTAAATTTGTTTGTTCTATTAGTTATCATCTACTTTGGAGTTGAGCTCCATAGTTGTAGTTAGTGGTTACTAGTTAGTGGGTCAGGGTCTGTATTGTAGATGATGGAACTTACCTAGTGTGCAATCTTGAATCTTCACTTGAAATAACTGAGGTACATAAGATGCATGTAATTAATTTTCTTTGGCTTAAGGTACTCGTGGGTTTAAATTCCCGAGGAAACAATCAGGGAGAACGGAGGGGCCTCGAAAAAGCATGGAGGACTCTGTGAAACGCAAAATGGAACAGTTTTACGAAGGTTCTGATGGCCCGCCCCTTCGTGTTCTTCCGATTGGCGGTCTGGGTGAAATTGGCATGAATTGTATGCTTGTGGGGAATAACGATCGGTACATACTCATTGATGCTGGCATCATGTTTCCAGAGTAAGTCGTTCTAATGTCTTTAAAACCTTCGTAATTTGGCAAAGGGAGTGAGAATGTTGTTTCACATCTTACATTACTTGTCCTACTTTCTGCTAAAAGTGTCACTATTTGAGTTTAGTACTTTGTCCACTCTTCTTATGATGTGTGTGACTCTGACCTTTCTTGTGAAATGTATTTCAGCCATGATGACCTTGGAGTTCAAAAGATTATACCTGATACCACATTTATCAGAAGATGGAGCCATAAAATTGAAGCTGTTGTTATTACACATGGTCATGAGGATCACATTGGTGCATTGCCTTGGGTAAAGTCTCTGCTTTTTGACATGGCACTATAGTTAGATTTTAGATACACGTCTATTTCTTTCCGATCCCAACCCAATTATACATTCAAATGATTTTTTTTTGACAGTGACAAAGATTATTTGCCTTATATTGTCAAATATGCTGAACTATTTTTTTCCATCTTTTAAATCTAATTTTCATTTAGTATACTTCTATAACGGCTACCGCCTCATCTTTTAATAACAAGAATGTTCTCAAGTATCAAGTCTGAGTTATAGAAGTAATATCTCTGTCATGTCCCGAGAAATAGTAATAATTACTCAAGCTCTTCTGATTTACTGAATCTGAATTGAAATGAGTTTGCTGCTCTGGAACCATGTAGGAACTTAATATACACAACACACACTTATAATTGAAGGCTTTCAGTGTTTCAATGTTAGCTATCCTTTTATTCTATTTTTTTACTTGTTTTCTTTACTGTCTGAGCAGGTAATCCCAGCATTGGATGCCAATACCCCCATTTTTGCCTCATCCTTTACAATGGAGGTACCTACTGACGACTTCACTATTATCATTCCGGATGTTTAGTATTTTTTCGCAATGTACTATATTGAAAACTGAGTATTGAGAGTTTACTAATTATCCCCCACTTTTTTCTATTAAATTCAATTTCATACTTCCTGTCTTTATGAGTACTTGTTTTTCTCAGACTATGTACTTCCAATCTTTGCAATAATTATAATAATATAGTTTCTTCTTTATAAAAAATTAGTCTAACCTCTATCAAACTTGAATGCCTTCCCTAAAATGTCAATACTACATATCTCGAGGCCATCCTTTTAGTTCACCCGAGAGATCTATTATCTGGGTGTATGTACCATATATATCAATCAATGCCAGTGCTTGTGTTATCATGAATTTATTTTTACTGTGGTTTGACAGCTTATCAGGAAACGTCTAAAGGAGCACGGGATCTTTAGTCCATCTAGACTAAGGGTGTTCAGAGAAAAGGGGAGATTTGCAGCTGGGCCTTTTGAGATAGAACCTATCCGAGTGACACATTCTATTCCCGATTGTTGTGGACTTGTCCTGCGGTGTGCTGATGGTGTAATTCTTCACACTGGGGACTGGAGGGTATGAAGTTTTGATTTCAATATTGTTTTAATTTGGTGTTCAAGTGGCATAATAATTTCACACTCAACAGATTGATGAGCAACCACTGGATGGGAAAGTGTTTGATCGTGAAGGTTTAGAGGCACTCTCAAAAGAAGGGGTGACTTTGGTAAATATTCTGGATCTACATTGCATACATAATATTGACACAATATTGATGAAGCAAATTCACATAGCATTTTGGGTAACACAGGGATTCTATTGGGATATAGTAAGTGTTTAGTTGGACTGCATTTGCGTTGAAAAGTATTATATCAAAAAGATACTCCAAGTTTTTTGTGCTTAAGGCTGACTCATGTTTTCTGATGAGACGCCATCATTTTCATCAAATTGATATGGTGTTTTTTGGACAAAGTTTGAGATAGCATTCTCGGTATAACAAGACAACTATGGAAAAACCCAAATAAAATATCTTCTTCACATAGCCCCTGGAAGAACTTCAAACCAAATATCTATTTCTGTGGTAGCTTACCTTATTATGTGTAATGGTTCACAACAATATATTTCCAAATTACAGTCTGGGGGTTGGTACTGTTTTCTCATGCTTTGCACTCTTTTCCTTAGTTCCTCAGCCATTATCTTGTTCTTTCTTTCTTCCTTTACTGTCTATTTTATAGATGTAACCCTAATACTGATTAAAAATGAAATCCCATTTCAGATGATGAGTGACTCAACAAACATACTCTCACCTGGAAGGACAATTAGTGAAACTGCTGTCGCCGATTCGTTGTTGAGGCATGTAGCTGCTGCGAAGGGGAGAGTTCTCACCACTCAGTTTGCATCAAATATACACCGCCTAGGAAGTGTCAAAGCTGCTGCCGATGCAACTGGTCGAAAGTTGGTAGGTTACTATGCCTTTAATTTTATTTTTTCAAACCTCCTATGTACTTGATTGGTCTTTCATTTATCTCTTTTAGTAACATTTCAAATCAGTTATAAACTATGCATCCCAGGATTTTTGAGAGTGATTCTGACACTATTAGCATTGCATCAGGTATTTGTTGGTATGTCATTGAGGACATACCTGGATGCAGCTTGGAAGGATGGAAAGGCAGCAATTGACCCATCAACTCTGGTAAGTAGTATACCGAGGCTTGATGGTTGATTGTGGTGGTCTAAGTTGTAAAAAAGAACTAAATGATCAAATTGAACTCATGTTCAGTTAGGCTCTTCTTGGCTTACTGGCATTTATAACATAATTGCCTGAGTTTTTCTTAATTTCTTTTCTCGCTGCTCAAACCACTGTTTTGTTGGTCTTTCAATTGTACAGATACCATTAGTCATCATACATCTTTACTCTTGATGAACTTTGTTATGTTTTACTTGTTTGAGAAACCTAGAGTTTTACGTTGTCAAAAGTGGCTAGCTTTTATGATGACCATGCAAAATTTTGATCTCATGTATCCAGAGAAAAACCTTGTTCTTATGGTTTTATAATCAGATGAACTGTCTATAGATTCAATCACCAAGCATTTTCGAAATTACTAGAAATGTATTGATTAAGTTTTATTGGCGTGCATGTGAGCTTTGTAGTTATTAACATCGTCCACAAACAACTCCGTATGAAATGAAATTGCAAACATTTAGAAGTTGCAAAGTGTACCGGATCTATAATTTGTTTTGAACAAAGTTTTTGTCAAAATGTCAGCTAGAATTTTGGCAACATGGTCATTTAACACGTGTTTAGTACATGCAGGTTTCCTTTGCAATGTTTTTTGTACAAACTTGATGCTAGGGTCCGTACGTAACACATGCTTTTAGATACATGTTTGAATCTTTGTATGTGCTTCCTTTAAGCAAATATTTGCAAATTGAATAATCTAATGAGAATAACGCTTGGAGGCATGTTGCTCCTACTAGTTGGAAAAAGATAAAAATAGAATGTTCATGATCACAAGATGGTTTCTGCCATTAATTATTTCCAATGTCACAGGTAAAGGTGGAAGATATTGATGCCTATGCTCCAAAGGATTTGCTTATTGTCACTACTGGCTCTCAAGTAAGTAATCTGGAATCCCATGGATGTCTGCCTAAATTTAGATAAAAGAATTTAGTTGAAATAACTAAGCTAGCATATAAACTCCTTGTTATGGTTTTAGGGAGAATCACGTGCTGCATTGAATATGGCATCCTTGCAAAGTAGTCACTCCATCAAGCTAACAAAGGAGGATGTAATTTTGTATTCAGCCAAGGTAATGAACTTCTACACTAGGTTCTTGATTTACTGGGTGTATAATTAAAACTTATAACCAATACGATCAACTTATCACTGACCTTGCAGTAAGTGGGTTTGGGAAAACTTATCAAAATATGCCCATCTAGATTCTAGTCACATTTTTTGTTTATACCATAAATTGGAAGTTGCTTTCTTTGTCTGTATCATGCCTTTATTGCCAGATGTTTCCTTTTCTTATTAAAAGACCCTTTCTGACATTTGAGCATCCATTTTGGCTGTTATTTCACATTCTTTGATATCGTACATAATTGTCATGTCTTTTTTTCAGTCTTTCTTCTAATTGAAAGAAAATATCATCATATAGACGGTGATGGTCTTATCTATTGTTGGTGCCATTTTTCTTGTTTACTTGATTTGATCCTTTGATGTAGTATAGAAGTGAGAAAATGCACATTCATTTCACAGAACATTACATTTTTTTTCCTGAAGTTGTTACATGGTATAAAGTGAATATTTGAGGATTTTAATTTTTTAATATTATTTACAGTGTCTGACTAGATTATTTGACGTATCATAGTGGTCTTTTTATATGTATTCTAGGTCATTCCTGGAAATGAATCTCGTGTTATGCAAATGTTAAACCGCATATCAGAGCTTGGGTCAACTGTAGTAATGGGTAAGGGTGAGGGGTTGCACACATCAGGTCATGCACATCGTGGAGAACTGGTAAGTGTTCACATTTTCACTATTCCAGCCTACTTAAGTCTAGTACATTAACATTTATATCTGATCATTGGTGGTTTGGTCTTTCACTCTCTTACCATGTTCTTTCTCTAGGATTTAGTGTGCCAGTATAATTCTGTGTCACTATAAATGGCAGTATATGAACTGTATGGTAAATGAATCATGACCTGATCTCATTCATTTCTGAAGGAGGAAGTACTCAGAATTGTGAAACCGCAACATTTCTTGCCCATTCATGGCGAACTTTTGTTCCTTAAAGAGCATGAATTGCTTGGAAGATCGACTGGCATTCGACACACTACTGTGAGTTGCTGCTTTTATTGTTCTATTTTTTTTAACATGCAAGAACCGGAGATCTTTGTGCTGGGGATAAATCAGATAAATTACCTTACCATACAGTATATGGATCTCCATGGGATTGTAAATTTGACTTTGTGTAATGAGACATTGATTCTTCTGACATTATTGCATCTAGATCCCTCAGTTAGCAGCATAACTACTCATGTCCATCCTGTGATAATTTTCTAATGTACTCTACATAATTTATTTCAGGTTATAAAGAATGGAGAGATGCTTGGGGTTTCTCATCTGAGGAACAGAAAAGTCTTGTCTAATGGTTTCCTCTCTCTTGGAAAGGAGAATCTTCAGGTTCGGAATCCTGAAAGGTTCATTTGTCTATTACAAAAAGTTAACTGAGGAAACCGTAACCTAATCCAACCTTATATTGCAGTTAATGTATAGTGACGGTGATAAAGCATTTGGTACATCCACTGAACTTTGTGTTGGCGAGAGACTAAAAATTGCTACAGATGGCATTGTAGTTGTCAGGTAGATAGTCTTTTCTCTATCTCGTTCTTCACATACCTTTATTGCCTCACAACGCTGTTCTGATACATCTCTGTTGCTATAGCATGGAAATTGTACGCCCTAAGGAAGTCGGTTTAACTGGAAATGTCATTAAGGGAAACATCAGGATCACTACACGCTGCTTATGGGTTGATAAAGGGAAGCTTTTAGACGCACTCCACAGGGCTGCCCATGCTGCTCTTTCAAGCTGTCCTGTTAATTGTCCTCTAAAGCACATAGAAAGAACCGTGTCTGAGGTACTGAGAAGGATGGTAAGGAAGTACAGCGGTAAATATCCCGACGTTATTGTTGTTGCTATTGAAAATCCAGCAGCAGTTCTCTCTG
This sequence comes from Geranium rotundifolium, assembly GCA_963920655.1. Classification (NCBI taxonomy): domain Eukaryota; kingdom Viridiplantae; phylum Streptophyta; class Magnoliopsida; order Geraniales; family Geraniaceae; genus Geranium; species Geranium rotundifolium. The sequence goes on along the minus strand of OY987321.1, from coordinate 5,002,076 downwards.
GCGAGGCCAAGGAGAGGCTATCCGGCAAATCAGATGTTCTCTCTGGTGAGGCCAAGGAGAGGCTATCCGGCAAATCAGATGTTCTCTCTCGTTTGGCTGAGGAGAGGCTATCCGGCAAATCAGATGTTCTCTCTCGTTTGGCCAAGGAGAGGCTATCTGGCAAATCAGATGTTCTCTCTGGTGAGGCCAAGGAGAGGCTATCCGGCAAATCAGATGTTCTCTCTGGTGAGGCCAAGGAGAGGCTATCCGGCAAATCAGATGTTCTCTCTGGTGAGGCCAAGGAGAGGCTATCCGGCAAATCAGATGTTCTCTCTGGTGAGGCCAAGGAGAGGCTATCTGGCAAATCAGATGACGGGGTTTTTGTTGGTATGTTATCAAACTGGATGAAAAAAGTTGCCGAACAATCAAAAGGAAGCAAGTCAAATAAGGTGCAAGTGGCAGAGGTCAATGATACAGTAACTGCAAGACTAGTGCCTGAGGAAGATGCCGTGACTTCAAGTTCCATCTCAGTACACGAATCGGAATCGCCACTTGATTCTGACAGTTCAGCAACTAATTTTTTGGAACAGTCTGCGACACCATCGTCACCTGTTGATCATTTTGTAGATAATAACAGCGAGCATGTTCCGCTAGAGAAAAGCTCATCTGAGCTGAAGGTGGATGATGCTACTGGAAACAATGAAGATGATTCATCGAGTCCTGCGCCAAAACCCTCCAAGCGTGGGAGGCCAAGTAAGTGGAAACCCGAGGAGGTTGAGAAGCTTATCAAACTGCGTGGGGAAATGGAAAGCAGATTCCAAGTTGCGAAGTCGAAAATGACACTCTGGAACGAAGTATCTGTAAACCTGTCAGCAGACGGGGTCAACGTGAGTCCAGGGCAATGCAAATCTCTGTGGGCATCTATGGTTAAGAAATACGAGGTTTGTTCTTTCAATTCACTCAGTCTATTTAAGTCATTCTTTCATTCAAGTCGAAGATGGTTGATATCGCATTTAGCATTTAGTTACAGTTTTAATCATTATGGACTCTAAATGACATTTCAGTGAAGCACAGTTTCTTGAAGTTCATACTTTTCAAGCATATCAATAACCATTGTCATCTTTATAAACAGGAAAACAAGATTGGGGATGCAAGAGAAAGTTGGCCATATTTTGAGGAGATGAACAAAATATTGGGGTGATGATTAGGAATGGTGGAGACAAAATTTTGTTTCAAATCTTTTAGGAGAGAGATGTTATGAAATGTGGAAGATTTTGGGGTGGATTAGTATAGAAAATGTACGAGGATAATGTGAAGAACTAGAGCTTATGCTGGTATGTATAAAATGGCTCAGACAATTTCCAGGTCAATTGCTGGTCTAGTCGGTTAAGACAAGTATTATATTATGTTAATGAGGCCAACAACATATGTCTTCTGCGTACAGACATGCACCTTGTATTTATTGATTTGGAAAACGTATATGACAAAGTGTGATAAGTGTTGTGGTGGACTTTGGTTAAGAAGCATGTCCAACTTAAGTATACACTTTGATTATATTAGGTTGATCCATGACGCGTACAGATTAGTAGTGGTTCAACAAATGGGTTGTCCCTAATAGATATCTAAACGAAAGTGTCATGAACTGTTTTATTTGTAAATGATGTGGTGTAGATCGATCGACGAGACGGGGGCAAGAGTGAATGCAAAGCTAGAATGATGGAGGAGAAAAACTCGAATCCAAAGGTTTTTGTGTAAGTCAATCGAAGGCAAAATGAATGAAATGTAAGTTTAGTAAACGTCAAATCAATGGTGTGAGAACGGTAGCGACAGAGAATTAGATGGTGATGTTGGCCTTAAGATTCAAGCGAATTAGTTGAAGTGATTAAGCATATAAGAGATTCTATGTAATAGGATATGAGTGTTACTCTAAAGTTAAAAGAATCATTTTATAAAACTGTTATAATATTATTATTTGTCATTACCATATGAGGCAGTATGTTGAGTTGCGTTGAAAAGTCATATCGACATCGACAACATAAAAGTGGCCGGTATGTGCATATTTTGTTGGATATATAAATATACAAGGACGGATAAAATTTGAAATAAACATGTTTGAATAAAAGTAATTATTGCACCGATATATGAAAAGAAACAAGAAAATTCGTTATGATAATTTGGTCATGTGTAACATGAGCCTACCAAGTATTAATTTGACTTGTAAAATGGATGGACTTGGTAACGTTTAAAAGAGAGAAAATATTAGAAAGATGTCGGCAAATTTTTTTAAAATATATTCGATGGATAAGAATTTTATTAAATACTGTAATTGGTCGTAAGTATGTGGACATTATTTTCACGTGACTAATCAAATTTAATATCCCAATTGATTGATGAAAATAATTTTGAGCAAGTCGAGATCCCTTAATTCGGTATGTTTGTATGAGTATGGCCACCGACGCCAGATAATTTCGGTTCCCTTCTCGTACCGGCCTACCAATTAACCAAAAGCAAAAATCCCCAGAGCCTTCATGCTCTGCCATAACGACCCATCTGCAACTCCAGCCTCACCCGTCTCAGCCCATCCTCAAACCACCCGACTTCGCCTCCATCAAAACCGATCATGCCTCTATCAGACCCAGATCTACCTCTACATGAGCTCTGCTCCTACCGGCTCACCACACAGACGTCGCCGCCAGTACCACGCAGACGTCGACACCCGTAAAAGATCGGCGTCCAAGACTTCGCTCAATTATAACGAAAATCTTAAGAGTAAAGTACAAACAGTGGCGGATCCAGAAAATTTCATAAGGGGGGGCAAAATTTATACTAAACTTTAATTATTAAATAATATAATTAATTAAAAATAATAATTTTATTAATAAAATAATTATTAAATGTATATAACAAAAATTTATTCAAGTTTAATTATTTATATTTTTAGTTGAGTTTAAATTTAATTTTCATGTATATATAAATACAAAGTGAGTCGGTTTGCTAGCCTTACAAACTCTAATAGTTTGAGCTCGAGTTTGATTCGCTTATCAAACGACCCACCATTGGGCTTAATTTCTGCATAAATTTTCTCAGAAAATTCACAAATTTACAATAATTAAGAAATAATTTAATTAATATAACATAATCGATAAAACAAAGAGTTTAATGAAAAATGAAAAAATAATTTAACTAATGCAATAGTTAGTAAAAAACAATTATACCTATGAATAAATAAAAAGAGTCTTAAAAAAGTAAATAGAGAATAAAAGATGTTATATTTTGAAAGCCCAACTATTAAAGCAAACTTAGGCCCAAAGATCATTGAAAAACACACACCTTTACCACTAAACCAAATACCATTTATTGTTTAGTTGCACAGTTTTTGTGTAAATATCAAAATTTAAGGGGGGCATATCAAAATTTCGGAAAAAAATTATATAATTTTTTTTCGGAATTTCCGGGCCAAGGGGGGGCGGGTGCCCCCCCGGCCCCCCCTTGGATCCGCCACTGAATACAAACCGCCGCTTCCGAGAGCGTGTCACGTAATAATTATTAGTTTACCAAGATTCGATGAAAATAATATATTGGTGTTAGCTTAAAATGTTTATAGTAGAAAATTAGTGCATGTAATTATTCCCATAAACTATTTATTACATGATTCAGATTCTGCTGGTGTGTTCGGGTCAAGTGAACCCGAAACTTCATGCCCGACTCGGTATCACGTGAGTTGCGCGTGCTGGTTATGCTAGCAATCAGTTTCTTTCTTCTCAAGCCTACTTCGTCCATTTCATCGCACAGATCTTCAAATTTTCATTACTCTCCTTCTCTCTCTAAGGTACGTTCTAGGGTTTCTTCTTCTGGGAATCGATAGCAATATTGTATCTGAATGAGTTCAAATTGCTGTCTTGATTTCGTTATTGTCGTCCATAGGTTCGATACGTTTTGTATTTCCTCCAGTCTGAATATGTTTAATTTAAAATTTTCCCCTTTGTTTGGTTTCCGAGAAAAAAAGCATGCGAATATAAGGAAAACTGAACCATCGGTTCTTAGGTATTATGTTATTTTGGAGTGCTATTAGGCTTATTTTTTCTGTGTCCCGGATGATTTGAAACTGGAAGCTCATAGATTGTTTTTTCCAGGAAAATAAAAATTAATCAACAGTAAAATATAGCTACTTGCAGCCTTTGAGCTGCACAGTTTTTGCCTAACTTGTTGGAATGAGCATGATATATCTTCTCATGTTCCACTGTTCTTAATCAGAGAATTTTCAATACTCCATGAGTATCCCCAAATTGCTGTAGAAAATAAACAGTTTCAGTTTGTGCTTCATTTTATCACTTCTTGTTATCTTAGTAACTTTCCATGATATCTGTTGGTTTATTTTGCTTGTTCAAGGATTTTCTGAACCCAATGTATAGTAATGCCTAGTTTTATCATTCTCAGAGAATGTTTGGTCAAAGTCGGTCGATATTGTTCTTTTTTGTAGATAATTTCTCATCGTTGTTTAATTTTTTATCGTAGATTTGTGACCATGAAGCTCGATACAAGTGGCCTCGAATCATTTTCATCTCAATCAGGGTTCATCGGTGAGCTCGGTGGAGGAGTATTAACAGCTCCCTCTTTTGAGCTTCCAAATACCAATGATGTAAGTGTGAAATTCTTATATTGCGCTGCAGTTTCTTATACTAGATAGTGTTAGAAAAAAGATGCAGAGTGGAAAGACAGAAAACCCACTATTGACCCGATTGTTCATGGGCTCCATTTGTTCTTCTTTCTATGTTTATACTAATGTGATTATTTTATATTTTCCAGTTTGATGGCTTTGTGAAAGAAGCAGTGCAAATGGTCAAGCCAGCTAAAGGAACTACAACACTTGCTTTCATATTCAAGGATGGGGTGATGGTGGCTGCTGATTCTCGTGCTAGTATGGGAGGGTATATATGTAAGTATTGCTATCACAAAATTATATTCCTAGAGCTGTATAGTTTCGCTTGCTTCAAACTATATTTTCCGCGTTAAACTTATTTTCATACAGTTGAATTGCCCAATCTTGAAAAATAGGCAAATAACAATGCATAACTATCTTAAACTGAGCAAAAAGAAGAAAATGGAGAGGGACTAGTTTGTATGATACGTAATGGAGGGGGCTCTTTTTACTGGATAGCATTTGATTGTGCAATAATGTGCAAAATAAACATTTCTAATAAGATTGGAGAATGCTTTTGTTAAGGATGGTAGTTCCCTATTGGGGTGATGGTTCTTATTTAATATTTTGCTACTTTACGTTACTGGTACAGGCTGAGCTCCATTTTGAGAGCTTTGACAGAAAACTAGTTGCTGCATTTTAATTTGTGTCATCCCCACTGTATTTGTAGCCCGTGTGATTTCAGATGATGTAAATAACAAATTTCATAACACGCATGCATTAGATCTCTGTTGATCCAGTTAGCTCCCTGATTTGCATTATTGCAGTCTTTGCAGAACTCATATCATTGACACCATTGCTTTTCCATCAATTTGTATCTATGGATGTTCTTGCAAATATTATCGTGATCACATTCTTTCCTTTTGATGTGCAGCATCTCAATCTGTGAAGAAAATTATTGAAATTAATCCATACATGCTTGGGACAATGGCTGGAGGGGCTGCTGACTGCCAGTTTTGGCATAGAAATCTTGGCATCAAGGTAGTTTTGCAATGATTTGTTTTATTCTGTGTATATGCAGATCAAACATTTATGAAACTGTGTTACCTTGCATTTGAAAACTTGAATGGCATTGCAGGCCTATAGCCATTTTTATCACAATTCCACTATTCTAATTTGATATGCTAATTTGCAAGATTATTGTAGGAACTTAGTTCGTCTAGAGCTTTCACGGGTCTATGTTTTTCTTGTTAGGCTTTTGTAGTTTTGATTCTATCCATGGGTAGACTTTGGCTCTTACTCATATAATTTATTGTATTGGCTCCTCCAATTTGTTTTCTTAACTGTAGTGTCGATTGCACGAGTTGGCAAATAAGCGTAGAATATCTGTGACTGGAGCCTCAAAGATGCTTGCGAATATCCTGTACTCGTATCGTGGAATGGGTCTCTCCGTGGGAACAATGATTGCAGGATGGGATGAGACGGTAACGACTTTTCCTTATCAATGTTGACATGAAGTTTACTCTGCTCGAAGTTGTGTCTCTGATTATCTTTTCTGCTCTGTTGTAAGGGTCCCGGGTTGTACTACGTTGACAGTGAAGGAGGAAGGCTTAAAGGCACTCGGTTCTCTGTTGGATCCGGTTCCCCCTATGCTTATGGTGTGCTGGATAGTGGGTATGTCTTTAAGGCTTCTCTCTGATCATTACTTGGTTATTTCATTTTCATTTCTTCATTCGTTTCATGTATTTGAACTTTCGTTCATCAGGTATCGATTTGACATGTCAGTTGAAGAAGCTGCAGAGTTGGCCAGGCGAGCCATCTATCACGCAACATTCCGTGATGGCGCTAGTGGTGGAGTTGCTAGCGGTACTTTCTCCATCTCTCTAATATAAACATACATTCATGTGTTGATATTATGTAGAAAGTGGACATTGAATAATAATATTCAAGTCCTTGTCTTGTGAGGTTGCCATGTGAGATTGATGATACAACAATCTCAAGGACTCTTAAGAATCATGAGTTTGGTGTTGTCTTGCTTCATTATAGCATAGCCGAGCCCAAATCTTGATACACAATATATATATATATATCTCAAGGTTACTTTAGCAATGAAGTTTTAGACCAATTTTTAAAACCTTATTGCGATGTTGAACTGGCCTAGGGACCAGCTCACTAGTCGGACAGGTCAAACTGGTGCCACATTACTTATCTTATTTTTGTATAACTAACTAGATCTTCTACTGTTATCGGTTGTTAGCTTAGTGCTGAACCATTATGGCCTTGGGTTCTAGCTGGTCCTATCTAGTTGTAAACAACCTTGTATCAAACATATATGCACATATTTTGTAAGCTAGGAGGATGTTTCCCTCTCTCATGCAGTCATTCTCTTTTGCAGTTTATCACGTGGGACCAAATGGATGGAAGAAGCTTTCTGGTGACGATGTTGGGGAACTTCATTATAGATATTACCCAGTTGTCCCAAGCGTCGTGGAACAGGAAATGGCCGAGGTCCCTGCAGCTTGACTGATAAATGATGACCTCTCCTGAATTATGTACTCGTTCCAATTTCTTTTACCTCATGACCGGGGAAACAGACACATAACTACCTACATGTTTGGAAAACATTTCCTATAATTGCTTGTTTAGCAACTATCTGAATTTCTGTTTAAATATAAGGTCGTGCTTCCGTGCAGTCTATTTTTTATAAATGATTTGCATTAGAATATGCAACTGTGTACCACGCATAGAAGTAATCAATGCTTGAAGCTATTTAATTTGATTCTGTCCATGAAACCCTTGTGTTGATGCTTCTTTGTTTGTTCCTTGGACCTTAAAATATTCTCTATTTCTACTTCTTCCTCATTGAACATTTATTTGAATCCTTTTAAATACTCATAGTCAACTTCTTCCCAATCTCTTGTGGATCTGGAGTCCTTTCAACATCCCAAAAGCCACGTACTCGTCGTTCTCTATGTATATAACCCAGCCTCCCTGGACATACAACAAATAGGGTCTTTCTATCATTAGTTGCAGCAGGCTAAGCTCAGATGATGAAAGGCGGGGACTTTGAGCGAGTTTTTCGCTACATTGATGAAGACGGGGATGGGAAGATCTCAGCATTGGAGCTGAGGAGGCTGGTGGGGATGGTTGGCGGGGAGCTGCTGCTGAAAGAGGCAGAATTTGCAGTGGAGTCCTTGGACGCTGACGGCGATGGCTTGCTGGGTCTGGAGGACTTAACAAAGCTGATCGACAATGGATGCGAGGAGGAGAAACTCAATGATCTGAAGCAGGCGTTTGAGATGTATGATGTGGATGGTTGCGGCTTTATCACGCCCAACAGCCTCCAGATTGTGCTCGCCAAATTGGGCCAGTCCAAGTCTATCGGAGAGTGCAAGCTCATGATCGATCGCTTTGATCTCAATAGCGATGGGGTTCTCTGTTTTGACGAATTCAGAATCATGATGCAATAATATTATTTCTCGTGTCCATAATATATTCTGTGTTTCTTCCCTATTCGTATTTGATTAATACATTCATTCTTGTAACTCGACCATTTGTCCCGGTCACTGTAGCATGTGTGTCGCCCAAAACATAAAAGGTATGATGACTTGATGTAATCCCCACCGTCCCCTGGTTTAGATTGGCAGTCTGCTCCAGGTTCCAAGGAGGGTGGCAACTAAACATGAGGGTTGTGCTCGTTGCGGGGTTTAACCCAACACTTCACACGACACAAGTTGATGATAGTCATGTACCACATGTGTCTGCGTTCCTGAGTTGAATTTATTTTTCTTACATCTCTAATTTCATTTTCTTATATCTCTTATCTAAAAGTGTATTTTTGTATTTGGATGAATTTCTTTTCGTTTTCAGCAATTCATGAAAGAAAAAACTTATGACTACCACCCATGAGTGCACAATTTTCTTGAGCTCATACTTACTCTATATACCCGCTGCAAAGCAGTTCTTATACATAAACATACTTTTTGTCGGACAGAAGAGCCGAGCTTAATCAAGGCGATGACTTTTGTGTTTTATCAGGAGATTCAACGAAATTGGAAAAGAATGACTCGTTACAAGATACACTGCTATACACGAACCACAGCCTCAGCTTGGCTCACAAAAACACCTTGTTATTGCACATGCACTCAGGAACTGGATAAGCAATCACATCCCTGTCTCTCTTGCCGGTCCTCTTCTCCGGCTGCCCAATAGACTTCCTGTGCAGCCTCCTCACGATCATCCCAAGCTCCTCCTCAGACACACTCTCATCCTCAAAAAACGGAAGCATCACCCTCTTGTCCGGCCTCACATACTTCCTATGCCCTCCATACGCCCGATGTCCCTGCATCGCCCGAGCCATGTTCCCGCCATGAGAAGGCACAAACACTTCACTACTCAAACACACTATATAGTCCAGTGCAGCCAGAGCCGACGACCTGTTCACGTATGGCAACAGCTCGCCGTCCCTCGCCAGCGCCTCCTTGGTCACCAAGTTCCTAAACACCATCCTCAGTGGCTCGACCGCCCTCCTCCCACCAAACGCCTCCCCTCCCGCCACGTACACCCTCGCGCTCCCAGGCGCCCCCAGCGCCCTCAGGAGACGCGCGACCTCCCGGGCGTTGAGGGGGCAGAGACCCGCCAGGCGACGCTGGGAGTAGGACATGTTCAGCCTCCCCGTCAGGTACTCCGGGCGGGAGTCCCTGATGGACTTGATGGTGGAGTCATAGTCAGGGCCTAGACCCGTGAGGCAGCCGGTTCGGACCCAAACGTCCTTCTCGAGCCGGAGGTGGAGGGCTATGTATGGCCCTTCTATCCACATTCTTCTCGCCAGCTTGTTTCCGAGGTCTTGGATTGGGGCTGCGAAGCGGAGCGCGTGGAAAGCTACCTTGCACCTTAGCTTCTGAAGGTCCGGTGGGAGATTCTTGGAGAGCTTAGAATCTAACCCTTTTAGTACAATCAGGCCTTCTTCATTCAGCTGCACCAACCAAACAAAACCCATATCAGAAAACTAGGCCTAATTGCAATTATGTTATGTTATGTGATTTCATTTCTTGGCCTCTTACTTGTTTGAAGAACCTGGTTCGGATCCAAAGAGGCGAAACGCTGTGAGGGATTCGAGTTTCGATGGACTGTCTGGACATGAGGTGTGAAGATGGGAGTGAGGATACAACTCTCACATCAGCCTGTAGAGTCCTCTTGAAATGCTTCACATCAAATATGTCTCCAAATTCACTGCACATTCAATAAAAACCCAATTCTCATAAAAAGAGCTGTAACAAAATCAAAACCCATATTGTGAAGATTTGAAATTCTCAGTAAAGGAACTGAAACAAAACAAACCCATGTCTCCAAATTCACTGCACATTAAGTGAAAGAGTCATAGCTCCCAAATCCCAAAATTGGCTCAAAACATGATCTGTGTTATGAAACCCATTTATTTATTGCAACGCACAATTCAATCAACCCATATTTCCATAACAAGAGCTGAGACAAAATCAACCCATATTCTGAAGATTTGAAATTCTCGAAAGGAGCTCAAACAAAACCAACCCATGTCTCCAAATTCACTGCACATTTTACTGAATGAAGAAACAATGCACATTATGTGAAGAAGTCATCAAGGTTCTAAAACCCCAAAATTTTCTTAAAACATGAATACATGATCTCCTACAAACCCATTTATTTACTTAATTAACCCAATTTTCTATCAACCCATATTGTGAAATTTTCAAAATTCTCAGAAAAGAAAGTGAAATCGACCAAATTACCTGTCATCACCCCAAATGAAATTGACCTGCAAAATGGGTACAACCAGAGAAGCTTCCAGAATCCTGGCGATGACTACGGCGTCGACGATCTGGTTCCTCTGCTGGTTCAGTCCACCGGAGGCGACCACGACCAAGAATCTCCTCTTCTCCTTGGAGATCTTCACCGACTCCTTCCGGTACTTGATCCCGAACTCCAGGCAGGGCCGGTAGCCCTCGCCGTCGGGCTGCCGCCAGAACTCCCTCTCGGCGGCGGACACGTTCCCGGAGACGGCGTGCGCCGGTAGCGGCACCATCGCTCCGACGGAGAGCCTCGGCTCGTCGTCGTCGGAGACGGTGGCGGAGAGGGAGGCGAGGATGGTGGAGGAGTAGGCGGAGAGAGGGGAGTGGGAGGAGGAACAGGGGATTGATGGGTCTCTGAATATTGGGATGATGGAGAGGACGGAGATGAGAACGAGGAGGAGGAGGAGGAAGAAGGAGGCGGAGAGGAGCGGCGGCGCGTGGATCTGGCTTCTGGGGTTCTTTCTGGCGGAGGAGGGGAAGAGGAGGGAGGAGAGGAGGTGGAAGAGAGGAGATGGGCTCTCGGCGATGAAGGAGGTCTTGAAGCTGCTCCTGCCTCTCGCCATTGTTGGAGATTCAAGCTTCTCTCTGCAAATGGGTCTTCTCTGAAACTGTGATCTTCTTGAAGAAGAAGACGATGATGAAACAGGGGATTTATGGTGCGACTGTTGAGAGGGGCTGGGGAGTGCGAAATGACTTAAATACCCTCGTGTTGTTGGTGGTGTTGGCGGTGAGCTACGGGGTGTTTCGGTCACTTCGGTGGCTCGTCAGCGCGAGGCCGTTATGGTTGTTGCGAAGGTCGTTTTTGTTTCCCGGGAAAAGGACAATACAGGCTTTGTATTGCACGTGTTAAAAACCAGATTTATTTTATTCCATCTAGACTTGTAAATTTGTGAATAAGCTCATTTACTATTTAATTAATTTTATATTTTTAATAAATAAATAAATATACATATTAAATAATTTGAACCGAACCAAGTGTAAATGGAGTTTAGTATTTATCTAATATAGTTGAAATACTAATTATAAGGAGTATAAAAATAATTGAACAAAGTAAAGTCTATTCAGCGATCAACAAAATATAAGTATGCATTTACAAGATTAAATCGTTCTTAAATTGTCACTAGGCTTACACAAAATTGTAAGGATCTATTGTAATTCGTATGTGTCTATGACATTGATTTCCTTACATTTTGCCCTTCTTTAACTTTGGTCACTGCAATTTCGACATCTGCAAATAAAACAATCAACTCGTTCTGTTTTTCTATAAATAGCTGATGAGAAAATTGTCACCGGTTTAGTTTAATTTTTTATAATGTTACAGAGTCTGCTTTTTTTCTCATGAAATTTGTTTTTTTATATCTATAAAAACAACTTTATTTCTTGGTATCAAAGTGTCCAAATAAGATGTATAGCATCGAAAGGGAGAATCTATTCTCTTTTAACGAAAAAAACTCAGAGATTATATAATGTTTCCTCTTGAGCTCTTTATTTATGCAGTATAGATATACTTTGTTTCTCATACTTATAGTTTTCATTTCTTTAAAAATTATGAAGATAAAAAATTAATGACCTAGTCTTCAACCTTCGATCTTTTCACATGTCGAAATCTAATTTAGTCAATCTCCAATGAGTCTGTTCATGTTTAGATATGTCTAGATCTATTAGTTGCATAGACGAACTTCAATGTGAACAAGCTCTGTCATCACTTCCCGTCGTTGAACTCGCATGCTTCAAACCGGCTTCCCTCAGAAGAAAATCGACGATGACAACTCAAAAGTTGGTGCGACTTTTTTTGACGACGTTGCAAATTGTGTTTGATGAGAGCTCGAAAATTGGTTCGACTTTCTTTTACGACGATGCAATTGTGTTTGTCAACGCTGCAAACGATCTCCTACTTCTTCACTAAATACAGATTGGTGGTCTCGATCTCGATGACATTCAGATGAACATGACATCAACCGTAATTTTACTTCTTCCGTTTTTTTATTTTAATAAAAGTGTCGCGTGATTATTGTTCGTTCAATTGTAACATTATTTGAATGATTGGTTGGACACACTAGAAAAAATAGCAATGTGAATTGTAAATTTAGCATATTCAACTGATGTTCGAAACATGAACAGAATAAGGAATTGTGATTTGGCAATTAAGAGAAGGGATAATCTCACATTGGATCCCTAAAATAATCAAAATCTCACATGACACCCCCTAAAATTATTCTTCTCAGAGGGCACCCCATAATTTAACAATTTGTCTCACTTGTTTTTTTCCGTTAACTTCCGTTAGAATTTGTTAAAAATTTATTTTAAAAAGACTAAAATGTCCCTCAATGTGTTTTAAATTTTCAAATCATGCCATTTTGACCCTCTCTCTTTCTCCTCCACTTTCTCTCTCTTGGGCCTCCATAGCCTAAAAGGAATCATTCATGTCTTGTTGTAGACAAATACTAAATAAGTGTCAGTGTTCATAGCTTATCGAAAATGGATTATTATTAAGTAAAACATTATAGACATTATTTATAAATTGCACGACAAAATTGAGGATAATCGATGAGTTTTGGCCAGAGCAAGGTGGGAAAGCTCCACATACTAATCAGGTAAATGAAGTCATTGATGCGATTTTGAACTCATCCTATGTGTGATGAAGCTTCCAACATTGAGAATAATTACTAGATAATAATATGCAATAATCCAAGAAATCATTTAGGAGAGAGAAAGTGGTGGAGGGAGGAGAGAGGGTCAAAAGAGAATGATTTGAAAATTTAAAACACATCAAGGGACATTTTAGTCTTTTCAACATTAATTTTTAACAAATTCTAACGGAAGTTAACGAAAAAATCAAGTGAGACAAATTGTCAAAGTAGGGGGTGCCCTCTAAGAAAAATAATTTTATGAGTGTCACGTGAGACTTTGACTATTTTAGGGGGTCCTACGTGAGATTATCCCTTAAGAAAATTTGATAAACGCATTAGATTCAAAATCATATGAGTTAAGTCTTTTGGATCAAACGCATTAGATTCAAAATCATATGAGTTAAGTCTTTTGGATCAAACAAAACAATCTCAGTACCACGGCCGAGCCTCCACTTTGGTATTTCAAATATGTTTGGCAATGAAATCAAGGTGTGCATGTGCACCATTCTCAACATTATTATAGCATGGAAGTTTGATTCACAAGTGTGCCAAAACGCTAACAAAAAATTCTAAGGTTCATGGAGGAATCCATTCTCAATGGTACAAAAAAGAGGTTCTGGATAGATATTAAAAATGAAAACGCCACAACAAAACAAACCCACTTTCAAGAAGAGAGCGCCTTCTCAACCTGAGCTGTGACCTCTTTCGCGGGTTTATCCGCGTCAAGGTTCGCCACCATCCCCTTTTTGACATAATAATCAATCACCTGCATTAAAAATTTGTAACCAGCTTGTCAAAATTATTAATGTAGAATGCAACTCCAACTTCTCTCTCTGGTAGTGTGTCTATACAATATTGATAATATATTATACATTGTTGGTAATTCCATATTCTAGACAAGACAATTCGGCGATAGTTTTAAATTCCTAGTTTGTTTCCTTTTTAGCGTTACAAGAATCTGCAATATAAAGGGGGGGGGGACTCATTATACTTAAAGAATTCAACTACTAGAACAATTAACAAGACATTGATTTTTTCCGATTTAAACAGAAACAAAGAAAGGACTAGGAGTTAAATTTTCCAGATACGCAGATCTGTTACTACCTGGTTCAAAGCATATTTGCATGCTATCTAAAATAATCCCGTAAAGGGATTTGAATTATTAGAAGAAGCACGGCCAAACCATCAAATTAACTGATATTAAGAACACACACAAAGATTTTCTTGCTCATTTTTTTAAAATACAGATTCAAGACATTGCAAATGGAAAGAAAACAGCATACCGGTTCAGTTTGCTTGTGGAAAGTTTCCAGCCTTGACTTGAGAACAGCCGCGGTATCATCTTTTCGCTGAATTAGAGGCTCTCCAGTTTCCTTTCAAGAGAATCAATCAAGGAAAAGCAAGTTTTAGAAGCATTATTCATTTAATTCTCGGATAAATATTATTGTAAAACATCTAGAGTATTAGCGCCCTGTTAGTCGTACACTCTCAAAGGCATTAATAACACTACAGGAATATTAGTGTCAATGATAATTTATGTAAAATATCTTACATCATCAATGCCAGGAACCTTGGGAGGTGCAAATTTTGAGTGGTAAGATCTACCACTGCTTGGATGGATCCACCGACCAGTAATTCTCTCCTCTAAGAGAGTATCATCAACTAAAAAGTTCAGCACCTTGTCAATTTTAGCACCCTTCTTTTCTAGCATCTCATCCAGCTGAATAAACGGTGGAAATTAGCACTGAGTTGCACAATTTTTAATAAAATACACACTTTGTGCAGTTTAATACCTTCTCAGCTTGTGTCACAGTCCTTGGAAATCCATCAAGAACGAAACCTTTCTGGCACGAAGGCTTGCTCATTGCTTCATCTATGATGCCAACAACCAAGTCATCAGTAACAAGTTCGCCCTGAAAAGTAATTTAGCAAACTATTAGCATCAATACTTGAAACCCAAGGGAAAAATAATAATTTTACCTGTACAGAAAGTACAGAAAAATCTTACCTTCTCCATGGCCTCTTTAGCCTTGATACCGAGAGGAGTTCTGGCAGCAACAGCAGCTCTTAACATATCACCGGTGGCCAAGTGGCACAAGCAGTGCTCATCCTTGATGATTGGACCCTGGGTACCCTTTCCTGATCCTGGCGGACCTGCACACCACACAATCCTTCATCGTTACAAACATGAAATCACACCTGAGAAACCAAACGAAACGTGTGGTAAAGTTATTCTTAAAAGTCTTGTCGAATAACCTACAAGAGCAATAGCTTTTTATCAGCAAGCACAATTTTTTAAGAAATCGGGAAACATTAAATCTAATTGGGCCAGTCAGGCAGAAATTAGAAACAGAGATCGTGACCCACTAGGAATCAATCCCTGGTTCTTCAAGAGAGATAGAACTCATCTTGACCAGCCAGGCAACCCCCGGTGGGAAAAGCACACAGTTCTTATTAATCTTTAAACTGAAGAACTGTGACATTTTTGTGTACACATGAATTTCTTCCTGTTTATATATCATGATTCCACAAATTCCACTTCCTGTAGCCTGTACACATGGTAAGTTCAGGAGCCAAAATTGTTTTCAGTTTAGCAGAAGACGAGCACATAAAATTAGTCTGCAAGCCCGTGAAGCACATACCTGTTAACCTCAAAACCAATATATTACAAGACTAAAGGTAAGTTCTGTTCATTTTATACACATTCAGCTAATCGACATCACAAGCCAGCAAAGATGCATCTACAGAGTAAAGGACTTCAATTGTACTAGAACACTAGCAGCAGACAACATGAGCATACCACAAAATCAAACTAAGTAAGAGTTGTGGACGCATGCTAGCAACAAATTATCCTTTGGCAACACAACACAACACAACACATCATTCAACTACACTCAAACTTCTATGAACAAATCAAAAATCCCATTAGTGTTCTATAGGTAAAGCATCATATAAAAGGTCCCATCTCTCACCAACTCCACAAATCAAACCACAAACAAAATTACCAACCAAAAATCACATCCAAATCTTGCCCTTCTCATTTCTTTCCTACCCCATTCAATTTTCCTTCTCGCACGCGTGAAATTCAAATCTACTACCCAAGTCAACCAACCCAGCTCAAACCCACCAGAAAAAAAACCCCAGAGAACTCACAGCAACACAAACCCACAAAAAAGCACCAAACTTTACATCAAAAACATACGCAAAACTTCGGATCTGAGCTCAGAACACCAGAATTCAAAACTTGACAAGAGAAACGAGCAGGGACAATGCAAATGGTTAGAGAAACACAGAAGGGCATAGATTTGTACCGATGAGAATGAGGCGCTTGTCGGGCTTGGAGGAGCACTTGAGGCGGCGGAGAATCTCCGTCATGAGATCTGTGGAGGGCACGTCCTCGAGATTCACGGAGGTCGCCATTTTCGCTAGGGCTTTTCTCTCTCTAGAACAACAACAACCACAAAGCAGAGAGAGAGAGAGAGAGAGATTGGTAGGTTCTATACTGGTTTTGTTCGGACCTTTCGATGCTTCAAATTCAAGCTGTGCCGTCTCAGTCTAACCAACCCACTCCCACCCGAAATGACCAATGTGCCCTAAAAGGGTTTGGTGGTGTCAGAAAGACTGTTTTGCCCTGCGAATTTGACTCGAAATACCATGACTGCCCTCCGGAGCCGAAATTTAGGAATGGTGTGGATCATGCGTTTCACAATCTTCTTTCAAGAGATCACCATGCTCTTGTCTTGTCTTGTCCCATTCTTAATTCGTTTATTGAAAAATATAATTTTTCCGCTGATTCAACTCAATTTTCTAAATTCGGATTTAAAAATTAACAAAAAATTATAGGTAATTAATCAGGAGCCTTAATTCATATTCTTTCATAAATTCAATCTTTATAATTTAAATAAAATAATAATTCACCTAAACGAAGGTCATAGATAAGATATCGGGCGGGAGAGGAATGACACAACTCAACTCTAAATAAATGTATGAAACCAGCCCAAAACACAAACTCATCAAGCGTAACTTTTCATTTTCAAACCAAATTTACGTGTTTAAACCAAAGACAAACTCAAGTCAACTATGAGAAAATTAGAACCTGCTTCCCAATTAATTTTCTATTCCCACAAAATAGGCAATTTCTGGATTTATCATTCAAATATATAATTATTCTATAAAGATTAAGTTTTGATTCGTATCGGATTCAGACTTTATTTTCATGATCACAACTCACAAGCTCTTGTTGACCCGTAATCATTACCCTACATTAGAAAATAACACATCACAACAAAATTTGAGATTTCAAACAAGAGAGACAGAGTATAAGCATTAGGTCAAGCGTTCAGATATATAATTTCGACATACCTACCACAAAATGTTGACATTAAAGCATTATAATGAAAAAAGCCCAGATATAGTACATCATCCACCTCAAATTTAAAAGGCAAAGTCCTAGAGTAAACAACATTCACCAAAATTAACTCATCACCCTTCTTTCACTCCTGTGATTTCTTCTTCTTTTTCTTCTTTTCACTCACAGCCTGCACATCCTCGGCGTCTCCTTTGCTCTTCTTCTTTTTCTTCTTGGCGGTACCATCTTGCTCGGCTTTCACAGCCTCAGAGTCATCCACAGCAGCAGCCTCTTCCATCTCCTCATCCAGCTTTCTCTTCTCCTTCTTCTTTTTACCATCAGTGGCATCTCCATTCGTTACATCAGCTGGTTTGTCCTCATCATCTGACTCTGCTTTTGACTTCTTCTTCTTGCTCTTCTTCACCGAAGCTGCAGGTGTCTCTGTCTCCATTTCCTCATCTGCAAAAGAAGAATGTATTAATCATCATTTATATGAACTACCGAAACGTGCAACCAAACTAAGCATTGGATACTACTAGAATCGAATTCATTACATGAAGGTAATTCAGATTCCAATATTAAAATGAACCTATAACTAGATGCTAACTAAGGCAGCAAGGTGTTGTACAATAACTTAATCTGATTCAAATGACAGATGGAGATCACATTACACTATCTGACTTTGAACAATATATATCCCATGCATAGTTCTTGCCAAGCCTATGTCCCCAATAATTTTAACTTCAAGTGAATGTGAAAGTAAGAGGATATACCTTTGTTTTGTGCACTTTCCATTGCAGCTTTCATCACATCAATGTTCTTACGTGGTGCAACCCCCTTATCGTAAAAGTCGAGACGCTCTTCAACTTGCTCACGGAGTTTCTCACCGAAAGCAGTACTTCCAATTTCTGGATTACAGAATTACGTGAAAAATTTAATATCAAACTAAAACATGTATGCAATGATGATGCAGGTAGCATCACAAGAAATCTATAAAAGAAACTATAAACTAACCAGAAAAGCAATCGATACGAGATGCAATTGAGCACTTGTTGGCCAGATAACGAGCCATCCTCCCCTTGTTCCGAGCAGATGCACGGCCAATAAATGATGAATGGAAAATAAGACCATATTTTGGTGTGTTTCCTTTGGTTTTCAATGCTCTGAGGACAACAGTGAATAAGCAAAATGAGAACTTAAAACTTGTTTGCTTTGTAAAAAATAGTAGAAAAATCAATGGCCCAGAAAATAGGGAAATGTTGAAAGTTGGCTCCAAGGCAGTAAAACTCGTGTCATTCATTTAAAAATGGCACCTTTTAGTCTTTTGCTAATGAAACTCGTTACATCATTCCAACCGTTTGATTATGCAATAAAGCTACAAAAATCAAGTAAATGGAAAAGTCAAAACCAAAATACCTAAAGAGGGCCTTCTCAGCACCAAGGATCTGAAGTGTAGAAGAAGGGCATTTAGCCAGATTTGTAAGACTCCCTGCATGAGAAATTAGCCGGGCACCTACAACCTCTCCAATCAAGGAAGCCAAATTGGGTGCAATGTCATTCATTTTAGTAACAAGATAATCATAAAGCTTCCTCCTGTACTCAGAGAGGTCCATCACCCTCTGTGCAAATTGCTGGACGTTAATCAAGTCAATTGGGGACAACTCTTGCCCTGCAAAAATTAAAAGGGTGTGAATAGAGAACATGATAAGGTTTCATGACCAATATATGCATGAGCTTTACCCATGGATGCTTTGGCAGCTTCTATGATCTCCTTTGCCTTATCCTCATCACCTAGTATATCTGTTAAGTCAGATAGCTTTTCTTCGTCCAACTCTGCTCTGTTTTCAATGAACTTGGATACTCTTGCATAGAGGTAGTTGTCATTGACAATCTTCACTAGCTCGGGAAAATGCCAGCCATACCATTCCCTGTGGAGAAGTCGGCAATCAAAAACACAGAATACAACAAATTTCCTCATGGATAGATTAGGAAGCATAGAACTTGAGAACACACCTGACTCGCATGGAGAAAGAATTGATATCTTTATCAAGGGTATCGAGAAGGAAAATAGCTTGAATAACCATGTTATCAACTCTATTGACATTAAACTTGACCTTTGCCCTGCTGTAGCTGTGAGCAAGACCAAGTTGAGCTTTCTCCAAGTCACCAGGCTGTAAAATGCAAGTCAACAAATTAAATTTAACCATACGCTTCAATCTTTTGCAAGTAGAAAGGACACCCTACAGATGTATAAAAGAGGATGTACAATAGAACCAAACCTTGAGGTCCTTAATAAACTTGTCAATGTGCTGACGTACACCACGGAGTAGTTCGCGTGTAAATTCATCATTTTTGCAGGGGATTTTAGTCTCTTCAGTGATTTGTGAACCAATCTTATGATCCTCCACTCCTAAACTGTACTTCTTTTTGCCAACTTTCGGCAGGTTAAGTTCCAAAAAGCTCCTCAACTCATCACTCATTTCCCCTGAAACCCAAAAGTAACCAATAAGGACAAAACCCATCAACTTTATTTCAGTTTAAGCACATTTAACACTTCCAAATCTTCATTTTAACTCCGCTACACCAAGCAATTTCAGTCTAAAACAATAAACTCACCAGTTGAATCATAAACCCAATTCATATTCTCCAACAACACATAATCACAAGCCAACAAAACCACTAAAACACGTCTCAAAAAGCCACACGGCATGCTAAGAACATCACAAAAGGACACATAAGACAAACCCATTTGCACCATTTTTACAGAAATCGTTCAAAAACTACATATTGGCCCAACACAAACAAAGAACAAGAGCAGAATCGTTACCTTCAGACACAGCGTTAACTTGCTTCAGAGCGTCTTCGGCGTCGGCGTAGGGCTGGAAGGCGGCGAGCTGGACCACCTTCCCGAACCGGTTCAAGTCCGAGATAGAGCTCCGGATCGCCTCTGTGTTCTGTCCGATTTCATCGAGTCCGTGCGCCAGAAACAGGGCGTACCCAGAAGAGGTCTCGTGAAGAAGATACGTAGCCATTGAAGAAACAGAGCAACAATGAGCCTCTCCTTGAACGGCTGGTACCAGAAATAACGTTTCTTCCACTGGAAATAATTAGGGTTTAGTAGGGTTTCTGCAAACTGAAAATATTTATATGCAAACAAGAAACGACTTTGAAAATCTTCGTTTACTCCATAACTATTGGTTATTTACACGCGTGTCCCGTATCTTTTTGGTTTTCTTTATGTGTACCCCTGATCTGGTGCCCTAACCTAACTGTAGGGCTGGGCACGGTTATGGAACCGGTCCGAACTGAATTAATCGATTCTCCATTTTAGAGACTCAGATCTAGACCCAAAAATTAACACTCCTAGAACTAGTTAATCAGCGATTCTATACTTTCAAAATCAAAACCGAACCGAATTAATTCAGTTCTCAATTTTCAGACCCAAATATGATCTGACACCCATGGTTCTTCAGTTCGGATCCGGTTTGAATTCCATATTGGTTTCGGTTTTGGGTAAAAAGTGTCCACCCTACCTAATTGACCAAAGACGTAAGGGTTGTTTGAAAATAAATTAGGGTAATGATATTGATGGATCCTATTGGGCTTGTTCTTAGAGGGTGATGTGTTGTTAGCAAATTAATTTGGTTGGAGAAATATTATTCAGTGTGCTCTAGTGGTTAGGGATTTACTCATTTTCTAGTCTTTGGACCTGAGTTTGCATCAGATTTAAAGTGAAAGATGAAACAAACTTGTCAATATTTTCTTTGTTAAGTTTCAAACGTGTTAATTTTTTACAACAACTATTGTCACACGATTAAAGTTTGTTTAAGAATGTCGTTGTATTTTAAGAGAATATGAGCATACGGGGCGTACACAGTGATTCTCGAATCTCGATAAAAAGAACAAAACAAAGATAATAAAAAGTTGTCCATTAAGAATAAATTTGTTTTTCTTTGAATGAAATTCTTTTGGTCAAATCTAAATCAAAACTACGAATTTGTATGCTACATATCAATGAATCCAGCAACAAAAATTAAGATTTTTAGAGGTTTGTAGATATGTTACACCTTATAAACAATAGTATATTATATTAGTTTATTTTATTGCAATTGCGTTTATTGTTTATGGACTACAATGTATTCTAACAAAATGAAGATTATACTTGGCGTGTGCAAATTCATAAACAACGAACAAGTTATCTCGACTGTAGTTAAATCCGATTTGACTATTCATCAAGCAAATATTTAGATTTTTTTAATCGTTTCCTATTTTGTTTGTTAGTTTTTCAACAAAATAAATTAATCAATTATGTTTTTCTATGAAACATGT
This sequence comes from Geranium rotundifolium, assembly GCA_963920655.1. Classification (NCBI taxonomy): domain Eukaryota; kingdom Viridiplantae; phylum Streptophyta; class Magnoliopsida; order Geraniales; family Geraniaceae; genus Geranium; species Geranium rotundifolium. Next base: position 4,980,323 of record OY987321.1, on the reverse strand, counting down.
AAGAACTACTATACCAATAATTAGCACAAATAATCAACTTCACCTATTTATTTTATTTTGAAAAAGTATTAAACTAGTTTATATTGGTTAAAGTAGTCGAAATAATTTTAAGTTTTTGTGAAATAAATTAAATTACCTCAGACTAGATTATATTGTTCACTTTTAAATATGACCGACAATAATATGAGTCCCTTTAAATGTGTTTGACTCAATGTTCAGTATGTAAAATTTTTAACATGAGTATGCTCGCTAGGTTTTGGCCTTGGCCTTGTCCTTCAATGAGAAACCCGATAAGTTTTCAAGAACGAGTTTTAAAAACTAGCTACATAAGATTAGGGGTATCCATATATACCGAAAACCGACTGACCCGATAACTCATCCGAACCGCGACCAACTGACCCGTAACCTGCTAAATGCGAGTGTATAAACGGATTTAAATATCATCACCCGATTGAAGAACGGGTGGGCTTTGAGTAGCAGTTTGTGTAACCCGCGGGTGCTCCGACGACCCGAGCATATGTAAAATCTAACCCTAAATATATTCCACCGAGCCCAAGCCCAACAACGAACACATCCAATGGGCAGCCCAAATCCCCAAGCCCAACCCAGTCAAACATCCTTATCTCGGTTAAATAGCCCAGCTAACTCTTTAATGACCAAACAGAGAACAAACAACTACTTAAACCACATAAACATCTGATAACTATCCATTGCTGTAAATGGCGTCCGTCATGGCCCCAAAAATTATTATGGTGCCACAATTTAACGTTCTGAGTTGGTTCTGTCTAAATTTTTTTTAAAAGAAAATTAAAAATATTATAATTTGTAGCATAATATGTATTTTTTATTACATATATAAATTAATTTATATTAAAAAATTAAAAATACAAAAAAAAAGAAATTTGCTATGGCCTTAAAAACTCTTGCTCGCCATCATATCGTCGTGTTACATCTACAACTTTGTCCCTATCTGATGAAGGACTTTTTAGTACATTTTAGATCGAGTTGGACACATAACATGTAATTTTACTTTAGTGTCCATCATCTTGCACATCACCTTAATAATGATTCTCTTGTTATTAATTAGAGCTTATGAGGCAGCTAATACAAACTTCCTACATTGCAATTTGATTATGAACATATTGTCCGACGCACTACGTCTGTGTATACAATATTATAAATACAACAAAATAACAATGAATGTTTTTGGAACAAAAATATAAAAGTAAGGATGTTGGTGTTAAGAAATTCCTAATTACTCATTTTAATAATTGATCTCAAGCCGGTTATTAGCAAAATATATACAAGCAAATCAACTCAGAAACTACAACCTATTTTTTTTTTTACTTCAAATATTATTTGATGCACAAACATAAAGGAAATGTATAAATCAACTCAGAAACTACAACCTATTTTTTTTTACTTCAAATATTATTTGATGCACAAACATAAAGGAAATATATATATAGTAGACTTGATCGTTAAACTTCGTATTGATGGAGACGATAAATGTGATGCTAAGAAATTTTCAAATAGCGTAACTCAAGAGTTAGTGTTATATATATATATAAATCGAAACAAACTTCAAAAGAGAAGAAAAAAAATTACAAGGTGGGCCAACCAATGATCCAAAATCTGCTGATCTGAGGGAGATGGACGACTCGAATTAGACCACGTATATATGGTAGACCAATTTCGGTTTCTCCGGTTAACCGTGATTTTTACCAATAAAATCGATAACGGAACCAAGCAATCCTGTTTATCGATCAGAATTCGGAACCGAATCTCTCCCAATTTATTTCGGTTATGATTTTGACCGGTCTGGTTTTGCCCAGTGGATTTTTCGATTATAATTGAACACCCCTAATAACTACAATAAGTATGGGCTTCTGAGTAATGTGTTTAAAGGTGTTACCTACCTACACTCTATATGATATATAATTTAGGGATAGTGACATTTTATTACACCTAACTATAGCAAAATGACACTTTCATACCTAACTGTTTTCCTCTCTTTTTTAGTACCCTGACAATTTTTTTTGTGACAACCTACCTCTATAATGTCTAATATACCTAAAATACCCCTGGTTCAATTGAAAAAAAATAGACTTGAACTAATAGTGAAATCAAATTGGGCCGGTTCAAATCATATTCATTGATTTAACCAGGAGTATTTTAAGTATATTAGACATTTTTGATGTACGTTGTCACAAAAAATTGTCAGGATACTAAAAAGAGAAAAAAATAGTTAGTGTATGAAAGTATCAATTCGCTATATAGTTAGGTGTAACAAAGTGTCATTTTCCCTATAATTTATTTCATGGACATATAAAATTATTTGATAAGGCTCAAGCACTTTTTTAATTTTATCACACATCGATCTTTTCCACGCATTTAAAGTTCATTTAACGATATTTCTATGCCATAAGAGACTTCATCCATGTAGGAAGCATGTAGTCTTTAGGAGATCGAATCTCAAATCTCGTTATAGAAAACCAAACAAAGATTAAAATAAAAATAGTCCAACCAAATTTTGAATAAGAGGCACAAAATCTCAGAAATTTTGAATTGCATTTTCATATAAGTGTTTATCATTTTTGAACGAACACAGTAACATGGGCTAACAAAAAAAATATTTTTCCTTTTTTAAATATACTTAAGATACCCTCTAATATATATAATGTGAGAACCACTCCAAAAAAGGGAAAGTGACATTTAATTGAAAATTGAAATGAATGTTAGAGGTATTTGAGTCTTTTCTATTACATTCTATTAACTCATTTAACTCGTAAGTGTATTTTAGTCATTTTAATGTCAAAAATGTTAAAATCTAACAGAAATGAACGGGAAAAAGTTAAGTGAAAAAATGTAATTCTTGAGCATCTGCCTTACAATAAATAATTATGTATATCCACTTGAAAAACAATCTATTCTACAACATCCACTTAGAATTTTTCATAGCAAAACTATGATTGAGTAACAATTTTTCCTTTTGAAAATACATAAAAGAGTAATATGGTCATTTCATTAACATAACAATGTTAAAGTTTTGTAAAAATGAGTTAACCCATTTCAAATAATAGGTTATTTAATTATTAATCATGCTAAGCATAACTAGTCTGAGATTTTTACAACATTGATTATTATTCATACTAGAATAATGTACATGTTCAAAGTAATCAACTTTTCAAAGTATAATTAATATTCAAATGCTTGTACAAAAATTATCAAATGCGTCTAATTTAATGTGACTACGTGTATATTTTTAACAATTAAATATACATATTTAATTATCATCAATTAAAATACAAATACAAATATAGAAAAATATGAAGTTTAAATTAATAGCTTTCTTGACTCGTTATCATATCATAGACCATGTGTAGTAACTCATATCCTTCAACTACCAAGGTTGTATATATGGCATGAAGTGGTTATTTTCAAAGTCAAAAAGAAAATTGAATCTTTCCATTGCTTTGGCCAAGTGTCACAAATGAGACTTTGCAATTTACCATCTATTTTTTATGAGCTTAATCATAAACTGGTCTTCAAATTTAGGATTAATGGGATTCAAATAGGAAGTGATATTCTTAATCATAGAACTCTAATGAAATACATACTAACATTTATCTCGAGTTCCAAAGTTATTCAGAATAAATGTTTGGGATACTTAATTATAACGAAATGATATTTTCATACCCTAACTATTTTTGTCACTTTTTTAGTACCTAACAAATTTTTTATGACAATCTATATTAAAATGACTAAAATACACTTAATTTAAGAAATTAAAATAAAATTAGTCCAATATGACTTATCAAACCATATTTGAAATGGTTCAAATTTAATTTTATATTTTCGGGTATAATTGTATTTGCATCTTAAATACAAATCAAATTGAACCAGAGATAAAAAAAAATTGAACTAAATTAATTTATAGTTTCTTACACTAAGGGTAGTTTAGACATTTTAGAGGTAGGTTGTCACAAAAAAAATTGTTAGGGTACTAAAAAAGAGAAAAAAATAGTTAGAGTATAAAAATGTCATTTTGCTATAGTTAGGTGTATCAAAGTGTCATTATCCCTAAATGTTTCAGTCCTTCTTTTATCAATGTTTTTAAAAACGAGGACTACAAATTAATTAGAGATTAATTATATTTATATTTTTATAGTTTTTAAATCTTAGTTTTTTTGAAACTCTTAAATTTCTGTTAATTAACTGTTACAACACAAAGTTAATACATAAAAAATATATTTGGGATATTATTTGTAACATTAAGTGTCAGTAAAAAACAAGTGTAAATTATTGTAACTTATTTTAAAAAATCGATTTTGAAAATCATAGCTTATAGTCTATTGTGATCTACATAGGTTTAATTGTGCCTACATGAATTAGTTCGTCAGTTCATGTAAAAATCGAGTTGATGTTCTGAAAATTTTTGGCTAAATAATTTGTAGATCGATTGTTAGAGTAGTGATTTTAATCTATACATTCATGTATCAAGAATCTTTTTAAAGGACTTGTGTGTGGTTATCTCATGCGGGTTTGGTCTTAGCCGATTGTTTGCAGATTTTGAACAATTATGTTGATTTTACTATTTCTTTGATTGGGGGTTTAAGAGCACTAGTCTTCCGTAGGCTTTCACTCGTGTACTTACAAATGACTTGATTTAATAATATTGTCGAGTCTTGCTCTAAAAAACATACATAATATATTGTTATTAATTTTAGATTAAGTTTAATAAGATGTAGAATAATATATTTAATCAAATCGAGTTTTAATTAAACTAAATTTGATTTTTGTAACATATCAACACATGAGCTTGGGTCTAAAAGTCATGGGTTAGAGTCGCGATATTTCGCATTTATTTCCAACTTATGTCAGACTTCTCTCAACTTTTATTGGGTCATTCTCTTCTGATGAGACTAAAGTGACAATATTTGACCCCTTTTACATACAACAATCTTAAAAATCACAATTTTGATTAAAGACGAAAAAATTGGTGCAGAACTCAAGGGTAAATCAGGGATTTCACCACTGATCTGCATGAAGAGCACACCTTACAACTTAAGGGCCCAAGACCAAGAGAGAGAGAGGCTCTCCCAAAATCCCAAATTTCAAGCATAAGAAGGAGAAATTGTTGTTCCTTTTGTCTTCTTCTCCAATGGACACGCCATGCGTCAATCTGTCAAGTGACCTTCTTTGCAAGCAAATGGGATCTATTTCTCTGTGTATTTATAGTCATCATCATGACTGTGTCTGTGCTTTCATTGAGGAATATTCTCCAAACCTTCTTCTGGGGTTTCTGGGTTTTTGCTGTTTATCAAAGAAATGGGTGGGGGAGGAAGAGCTATGGCAGTGTGTGGTGGCAAGAACATGGTTTCTGGAATTTCTATACTGGATGTTGATTCTGGGGATGTTCTCTTCCACATTCCCACTTCTGCCTCTCCTCCTGGTGGCTTGGTTTCCATGAGAGGTCAATTCCTTGTTGCTGCCCAGATTACCAGACATGGGTCTGTTTGTGGAGGAGCCATCAACACTTGGGCCTTGAACAAGGTGAATGATTTTGTCACTCATTTGGTTTGATGTCCCCTAGAAAGCTGTTTTGAACATATTTTGAAATTGGGTTTTCAAATTTGGATCTTATGCCCTTTTTTAGATTAAGTGTTTGCAGTTAATTCTACATTTGAATACTTGCTTATATATCAAGGGAAATTGGCATTGGTTATTGAGGGTTTGGTGTTTGAAATGAGGATTTGATTCTAAAAATGGGAAATTTTGATTGCCCTTGAAGTATTTGTAAATGTTTTTGATGATTAGCTACTAGTTTCTAGTTTTCTCTCAGTTTGTTGTGACTATTTGGATAGTAAAGACATCTATTCAACATCTCAAATGGGTAACTGTGGTTGTGTTAGTTCATTCATGTAACTAGGCTTAGACTTGGGAGGCTATTGTTATGATCAATATGGATGGGGAGTGTGTTTTTAGGACATTGCAAAAAATGTTCTTCTCTCGGGAAGTATAGTGTTATCACTCACTAACAAGCATTTTTGATGAATGTTTAGTGAATGCTAGTGTTTGTCTTGATCTTTTTCAGGCCTTTGCTATACAAAATATTTTACTTTTAGCCTCATATCCGAATTTCAGTCGAGCTTCAAAAGGATTATGAATATGTTGTCTGTTAACCCATGACAAATGTTTGTCATGGGAAGCTTCTTTTGGTTCATTCATGTCATTCTGATTTTCAGCCTCAATCTCCAATTCGGAGCTATACAATGGAAGGAATTGGGCCAATTGCATGCACAAAGAATGGTATATATCTTGTCGGTGGAGCTCCTTCTGGAATGGCTTATCTCTGGGATGTTAGTGATCGTTGTCTCAGTCTCCCCTTTATTATTTTTCATAAGGTAATGAGAGTTTTGATATAGTTACATTTGCAGGTTACCAGTGGAAAGTTGCTCAAAAGCTGGCATGCTCATCATAAGGCTTTGAGCTGCGTAACGTTTACTGATGATGGTTCTCTTCTTATTTCTGGTTCGGAGGATGGTACGATCTCCATTTGGTCTATGATTAGGTAATAACTGAAGGCTCTCCCTTGAGAGTTCTTTTACCAAGTTTACAAGAGATGATACCTTGTTCTAACCAACTCCATTGTAGTTTGCTAGATATCGAAGATTCTGGAAGCACGCCATCTTCTTTGTTACACTTTTCAATGGAGCATCAGTCCTCTATAACCGGCTTGTTGTCCATATCAAGCGGCATGGGTTCAATTTTTGTGTCAAGTTCTGTTGATGGCTCGTGCAAGGTTTCGGACTTTGATACCTTTTCCCCTTTTCAGTGGAATTTTTACTCGCTTATCGCGTAATGCATTGCTTTTGTATCCTCTAGGTTTGGGATCTAATCTCCGGGAGGCTCATACAAACTCAGGATTATGAAGTGGCAATAACCGCTGTAGTTCTTGATCCACTCGAGCGCCTTTTGTTCTGTGGAAGCGGGGATGGGAGAATTTTCATCAGCAGATTTGATATTGGATTAATGGAGGATCCTTGTGTTGTCATAAACCACCAATTAACTGTCATGCAAGGACACAAGTAATATACGGTGCCTGAAGTTTCTTCGGATCCATTTGGGATTTAATCCTCCTCTTGCAGGGGAATAGCTGAAAATTCAAACTTGGTAGCTTTATATTCAATAATACATTCCATTTACATGAGAGCCGTGGGAATTAATACTCCATTAGCCTCAGCGTGTTAAATAGAAATTTGTGTCGGTAATCAACCTGCATTGAGTAACTTTACATAAGTAGGGCACAAACCATGGTTTGAAAATGTGTTTATCTGCTCCCATGCACTCAAACGATTGCACATCGAGGTTTCAGTTATGATCGCCTATATCTTTCACATGATACCCATATCTATATCTGTTAAATGCACACATAAAGTCTGGTTATATCATTCTTTTTGCGTGTTTGTGCAGGGGATCCATAACGGCATTGGCCTTCAGTGGATTAGATCTTTTATCTGCATCCGAGGATGGCACCATTTGCCTCTGGGATGTCAGTTCTCGGGCCATTATCCGAAGATTCAAATACCGAAAAGGTAACTGTGAGTTGCAATTCATTTTATTCCAGCGCCCTCTTGATTTACTCCTCTGCAATGCATGTATATCGGTTACCTGTAAAATGAGGAACTGTCGGAAACTGAAAACATTCACATTCATTCTCACTGACAAAGTCAGTTTTACACAAGATTGTCGTTTTTGATAGATAGTGCTTCTATCTTCACATAATTGTAAATGAACAAGATTGCTATGTCAATTATATAAGCAGGGACAGTAACTAATCTGGTAGCAATTCCGCATTCCTCACTGCCTTCTGTTACAAACCATCAGAGAGTCCGTAAACACTCGTGCGTCTCTCCGATGGACAAGTTTCCTCCCTCGGCCGACTCAGATAAGGGTACGCTGACCATGCCTTCGTGTTGTTCGGCCAAAGATAAGCAACCCGCCGTTGATCTCCAAAACTCCAGTTCTCTGAGACAGCAGATTCTTGATTCGGAGGTTTCTTTCTCCTTCTCTCTTCACACAATTTTGTTTTGATGATATAATACGCAGTAGATTAATTACATTCACTGTATAATTGAACTGTTAAGTAATTAGTTTTCCATTTATATTGGATCAACGGTAATGAGCTGTGCAGTGTGAAGAACAAAAAGCGCCATTCGGCCGCAAAAACTGATGAATTCTTCTTTTCTGTAACAAACAGTGATTTTATTTAGGCCACAGTGTGCACTTACCACTGTCAAGTGCTATCTTTTTGCAAAAGTCCACATTCTCTGTTATTCTTTTTTAGAAGGGTTTCTGGTGAAAATTCCCTCATACAATGCAATTAGGAATTACTAAATGTTTGTAGATTATATTTTTAACAATTGAGAGAAACTCATCCCCATTTACAATAGAAATCGACTTACTATTAATATGTGTGATCACATTGTTAGTAACAAACTGTTTAGATTACTCATTTGTTTGTTTTGAATAATGTTGGATAGCAAGAGGGAACACCCACAGCCTTGGAAATGGAGCTGGAAAGAAATTTTCAGAGGCGAGAGTGGGCCGTGGAGAAGACAAAGCATATCATGGAGATGAGCAAGCAGTTGCAGTCGCGCTTTTTGGACTTGATGCAGTCCCGTCTGCTACAACCTGGCGATGAAGCAGACGAGCCTGCAGCGAAGAGGAGGAAGCAACGCAACACTGCCCGTTCCTCCTCGCTCAACGAGAAGGAGAAGGGGAAGGGGAAGGAGAAGATCACATAGTCATTACAAGCTCGCAGTCGGCTGTGTTTAAGGTTTTTAATCAATGTGTCGACACATTCATGGTATCTGTTTATTTCCCAATATGAAAACTATACTGGAATATCAATGCCAATGGCTTGGCTTTGATTTCCTGCTTGTTTTGTTTCTTCATTTTGATTTTTGAGATATGAAATATTTGTTTCCTTATTTTATAATTTGCGGAAAATTGCAAAAATGTGCCCCATAATATGAAAATGAAAAGAGTGATGTGCTGTTTGGATTTTCTTATTGTAAAATGTGTATATTTTATGAAAATGACGAAAATGTCATTTGCAAAAGAAATTACAAACACCGACAAAACATTTTTCCTATTAACAAATAACATAGCACCTTTTGCAAGATGTTATTATAATTTACCGGTCCCGTTTTTTTGCAATTTTCCCAGTAATTTACCGTAAAAGATGTTTTATCGTCACAATGATAGACGTTGGACGACTCGAACAGTGAAAAAATCACCAAGAAAATAACAACTAACACTGGAGAAGAAAATTTATTGAACTCTCTGAAGCTGGGTTTTACATTTATGTGGCAAGAGCTCAATGCCTGAAAAAACATAACTGTCTCTACCGAGTAAAAGACAAGCACTTCAAAAACATTGAATAAAAAGGAGGGAGTTATTTTTTTGAAAAAAAATTGTAACTTCCATTTTCCTTTTTTTTTTTCTGAAAAAAACGTTTTGTACAGAGTATGATTAAATGTATCTATGACATTGAATAGGTTTAAATACGAATTAATCATGTAACCTCAATATGCACCTCGAGATTGGAGGAAATAAAGTCTTCTTTTATTTATTTATTATTTTTAATTTATAAGAGTTTACTTTACACTTTTAAAAGGGGAAGGTTCTAGAACCGACCTAGACTCTTTGGTTTTTAACTTACGGGAATCAAATTTTGGGCTTAAATTTTACCTTTTGATCTAAAAAATTAGTCTATTAAATATATAGTCTAATGTTTATATAAACTCCCGATATCTTGTAATATTTTGACCTGAAATTTTGAACTTAAATGTGTATTTAACAACCTCTCCTTACACATTGAGTCTCATCATATTGGACTGTCTTCCCCTAAACCCAACTTTTTACTTAGTCAATTCTATCCCACAATGGCCATTCACATCCTACATGAGTCTCGCCATGGGGACAGCCGATCATGATCCCGGTCTTACCAACCATAAGAGTAACCGGCCCACTTAACTACTGAACCAAGGCTCTGATACCACTGTTGGAGGGATCTGAAAATACTAGTTTGGTGGGTCTATACTCTACTGTGTAATATAAGTACTCCTAATACTTCATAATCTTCTAATGTGACACTTCCAACTCAAATGCGTACATAACATCAAATACGAAATTATCATGTGAGGAATAGTTCGGTCCTGCCTCTGATTCGAGCCGGTTAGTTTTTGATCTTCAAATCATGCTCGATTTTATAGGCTGAGTTAATAAAATTTATCCTAATTTATAAACAAAATTTTTAAATTCACGATTAAATTCATTTCATATTCTACTCATACTTGACTTTGGTGTCTTAAAACTAGGAAAAATTGATACTCAAAGGGATAATGACACTTTGATAAACCTAACTATAGCGAAGTGACACTTTCATACCCTAACTATTTTTCTCTCTTTTTTAGTACCCTAACAATTTTTTTGTGACAACCTACCTCTAAAATGTCTAAAATACCTAAATTACCCTTGGTGTAAGAAACTATAAATTGAATTGGTTCAATTTTTTTTATCTCTGATTCAATTTGATTTGTACTTAAGATGCAAATACAATTATGCCCGAAAATGTAAAATTAAATTTGAACCATTTCAAATATGGTTTGATAAATCATATTGGACTAGTTTTATTTTGATTTCTTAAATCAGGGGTATTTTAATCATTTTAGCATAGTTTGTCACGAAAAATTTGTTAGAATACTAAACAAGAGACAAAATTAATTAGAGTATGAAAATGTCATTTCGCTATAGTTAAGTGTAACAAAATGTCATTATTCCAAACTTAAATTGCAATTTTCAAGAGATTTTGAAAAGCTCGGGCCTAGAAATGATTAAATTTGTATTTTCACTAAATGTGTTGCTCTATTTTCATAGAAAAAAGCACTCGAATCTCTCTTATTTTACATGTGTATTTGAATTTGTATCATTCGTATCATCAGTCACACATATTTATTCGTTAATACGATGGTGTCAAGGTGTTGGAAATTTCAAGTACGCAAGAGTTTATGTTATTTGTTTGTGTATAATATAATTAGTATCCTACCGTTTGGAGTATAAGAGCAACTCATAATTGTCATGATGTATTGAAATTAAGGATGATAAAAGAATTTGAACTCCGACAGATATCTGTAGGGGTGTTCAAATAACTGGGAACCGTGAAAACCAATCCGAACCGAACCGAAATCGAGAGAATCGGTAACCGAACCGACCGAATCATGCTCGGTTCGGTTGTCGGTTACGGGACCATGGGAACCGCCCATAACCGAACTGAATAACCGATACACTCTAAAAAATAAAGTGTTTCTCACGTGTTTTGAACCTAGGTCTAGAATAGAACAAGAAAACAAAGCCTCTACCACTGCACCACACATATGTTTATGTCTTATAATACATATTATATTATATATATATATATATAAACACTGGACCGAACCGACCACCCATCGACCGAACTGACCGATCATAACCGATTGATTATTCGGTTATAACCGAACCGAACCGGCCACCCATCGGCTCGATTTTCGGTTATGAATGTTTCATAACCGAATCGGTCGGTTCGGTTCGGTTCGGTTATTCAACCAAGAACACCCCTAGATATCTGATGTACTGGATCTAATCAGAATGAAAATACCTGAAAGTTAATGGGTATGAATACAAATATTTTATCAAGTACGAGTATACCTATATTATTTTCGTCATGTACCCAATACATTTTAAAAAAATATACGCAAATATAATTTAACTTTATTATGTTTAGAAGAGGAAATTGTAAACTTTATTATTTTTGGTAGTTTGGATTAAAAAATTATTAAATATTTCGTAACCTGCATAAAATATTTTATCATGATTTTGTATTTTTTATATTCATTATAAATATTAATTAATATGTTCTTTCGGGTACTGATAGAAATATGAAAAGTTATCCATATTCTTCAGGTGTTGAATCGATCAAATACTTGATAAATGAGTGGATGATTGTGAGTATTTGAGTACCCGCTCATATGAGCACGTCACAAAAATTAAATCGCAACGAAATCTCTTTTGTACCCCCAAAATAAAAACAATTTCTATGCGGATATAAATAACACAATAACAAAAGAGGTAATAAATCTAAAACTTTTGTTTTTAATATATTTTCAATTTTGATGACATGTTCCAAACGGAGATTCAAAACGAACCGTGAATAATGGGTCAGATTCGGTTATGAAATTAGAGAAGAGTTTAAATTCGGTTCTTACCATGCAAAATAGTTGGTTAATTAGTTCAGATCCGAATCAGTTCATTATGCTCACGTGTTGCTCTCTGTTGAGTCAGTAGTACCTCTTCTACCCCATTGTCTTGATCTCTCTTCTAAAGCATAAATGAATTGACCGTCTCTCTCACAAAGTCTCACCTTTTATGGCTCAATTTTGTGTTGTCTAATTCACCTAATAAACCAAGCATGAATTTAAGATCGAAATTTAATTGGTTTCAACTGGAACCGAACGGGTCAAAACCGAATTTAGATTCGAACTGATCCTCGCATAGTGTATTCAGGTTTAGTTTCATGCATTGAGAACCGAGAGATTTGGTTCGGGCCGGAACTATGTCCACCTCTAGTTGTCCAGCAGTGCATTCTTAGTCGGCAAAAAAGAAGAAAAAGGCTTGTCTGTCAAAAGCTTGTTGACGTGTTGCGCTCTGGCGGCTCTCTTTAGCGACATAGACACTTAAAACCCTAAAACTCAATTCATTTGGCGCTTTTCTTCGTCTTCGTCTTCTCTTATCAGTTGCAGAGACTGAACCATATTTACAGAGACTCGCTAATGGCTCAGCTCAAGGCCATCTCCTTCTCCTCTTCCACGGCTTTCGCTTCTCACAGCCCCAGAAGAGGTACTCTTCTCCTTCATCGCTACAAATCCAAAAACAAATGGCTTTTTTTCGTTATAAATTTGATTTATCGGGGGTGAACAAAATCTGTCTTTGGTTTGCAGGTTCACTGCTCCTCCAGAAGGATTTGGTTTCGTTCCAAGAGGTAATTGTAACGACATAGCTCAGCCCTGTGAGTTGTGATTCTGAAATGAACATTTCATTTACTGATTTGATGGGTGTTATTGATGATTTGTCTGCAGCTCGGGAATGCCATTTTTTGTAACAATGGAGGTGTTAGAGTTGCTGCCACAGGGCGTAAGCATCAAGGTGAGGTTGATTCATTTGTGAGAGTGTATCTGGGTTTTTTCATGTCCACCGTTTATGCTTCTCTAATTCTTTATGCAATGAAGTTATGTAATTAACTTGCATGTCCTTGTTATATTAGCTTTTGATGTTTTTTCGTTTTGGTCTGCAATATCTTCTGTGATTTGTAACACTGACTGATTTTTTTAATTATTTTGTTGAATTGCAGCCATTCGGGCAGTTATGAGTGGTAAGCAGGCTGATATTGCCACTGCTACAAATGGTAAAGGTCTTCGTGGGAAATTGAACAAGGTTGTTCTAGCATACAGTGGTGGCTTGGACACCTCGGTTATTGTCCCTTGGTTAAGGTATACTGTTATACTTCTTAATAATCATTGTTTAGTTGGTAGAGATACTTTCAAAATTGAAAAAAAGACAAGGATGAGTTGTCTACAAATTTATATTGTTTCTTTGTAATTTATTTTTTTGAACTGGATTTCTTGGTACTGCTTTTCCATTTATGCATCGTTTTTATTGAAATAGGTGTAGGAAACAAAGGATACGCCAATTTCTGTTTGTAGAAAAGCAAACAAGCGAAATGAGTTAATCTTGGTTGTTTTGAAGGGATTGGTGCTCACAATGGTACATCCAAAGGGGAATGAGAATGTACTGTTGCATTATTTTGATTATCAAGAATAGAAGTTAAAAATTAATGGTGTTGACAGTAGTTTAAAAGCTGGTAGTTTAGCACACTTCAACCGAAATGTGCATAATGTGTACAATAGTCTATTTTTCTTTCTATTTCTTTTCTGAAAGAACAAATCAGGAAGGAAATTAAAGAACTTCTGTGTTGCAAAAAGCAGTGTACTGGGACAAAGTATTCCAATGTCTTCTAACTGCTATCCTGGGTAACAAGCTAAGGAAGTATTAATTTCCAAACCAAGAAAGAAAAACACTATTATCAAACAATACCTTAACTCCTGGATTATTTGTTTCTTTTTTACAGATACCATGTTCTCTAATTTCTGCACGACATTGAGTTTGGTTTATTGGCTTTCTTCAAATACTGTTTTTCTTCTCTAAAGTTTTGGAGCCATTTTTCTATATGCAGGGAAAATTATGGTTGTGAAGTTGTTTGCTTTACTGCTGACGTGGGCCAAGTATGCTACTTTTATCATTCTATATTTACTTCATTTTTCCTTATAGATTGTATGAGATGGCAGTCACCAATATACTCATATGTGTTCTAAAAAGCTACTGTCATTCTCCTCTACCTTATGATTGATCAGGTGCTGAAAATATGCAGGGTTTGATGGAATTAGAGGGTTTGGAAGAAAAGGCGAAGGCTAGTGGGGCTTGCCAGTTAGTAGTTAAGGATTTGAAGGAGGAATTTGTTAAGGAATACATATATCCTTGCTTGCGAGCTGGTGCTATTTATGAGAGGAAGTATCTTTTGGGAACATCCATGGCCCGTCCTGTCATTGCAAAGGTGAAGAACTATACTGATCAAATTGAAGTCTTGAAAGCTTATTCTCATTTATTCAAGTTTTCTTCAACACATTTTTCTTGAGGACATAGATGATAGAACTACTATTGATGAATACTTCTGATTAATTCTTGATAATGATCTGGCCAATTGTAGACTGTACCTAGCCCCACTTTCTCTTGGTTACTAGATGTTCAGAGAAAAATGTGTTTGCTTGGTTATTATTATTATCAAGCGACAATGTATGCACCAATAAATTCAAAGATGAGCCAAAAAAATCTTTAATTTCTTCTCCATCTGAGGCTTACCCTTGGAACTATATGCTGACACTTGACTTTTATATCATTGGAGTATCTTCATATCTGTTTGGAAATATTTGATTGTCTTCTGTTGTTTTCTTAGTAATCTGTTGTCTTGGAGATGTGTTTATACCAGTTACTAATATGTGAGTATTTTTGTAATAATAGGCCATGGTGGACGTTGCCAGAGAAGTTGGAGCTGATGCTGTTGCTCATGGATGCACAGGAAAGGGGAATGATCAGGTATTCCTCCATTCCTTGTACAATGTTTTAAAAACAAAAAAAAAAAAACTCTTAAACTTTTATGCTACTTAAGCTGATATGCTTCATAATCTTTCAGGTTCGCTTTGAGCTCACTTTTTTTGCACTAAACCCTGAACTAAATGTTGTGGCTCCATGGAGAGAGTGGGATATCACAGGGAGAGAAGATGCTATTGAATATGCTAAGAAGCATAATGTGCCTGTTCCTATGACTAAAAAATCCATTTACAGTAGAGACAGGAACTTATGGCACCTTAGCCACGAAGTAAGTATTACTGCTCTTTGCTAGGTCTGCTGGTACACTTTCATCCATATTGTGTTTTCTGTGACCACATTTTAAGGTCTTACTCCTTAGGTCTGTTGGTCTCTAGGACCTTACTGAGTTAAATTCATTTGCGGTTATTTTAACTTGGAAGTACCCAAAATCAAAACACCTTTTAACCCTTATAAGTCAGCATACAGTTGATGAAGCATTATTTGGATCTCAGACATACACTCATTTGGTTACTTGTCACTGGAATAAGTTTCTCCTTGTTGTGTCAAGATATAATGCTTTCAATCAGATATTTCGGATGTGGAATCCTCTAAATCACACATCCTTAAGTCTGTAATATGATGCCAAAGAATGTTAATTTTGTCAAAAATGAAAGCCTTGGAAAATTTAATGATACATAAATTACTGTCTTGATCATTTATCTGATCTGACCCTCCAGTAGATGTTTGCATCTCTTACTAACAGTATGTAATCACTATTGAAATTGCAGGGAGATATCTTAGAAGACCCAGCAAATGAGCCGAAGAAGGACATGTACATGATGAGTGTTGATCCAGAAGATGCACCTAATGATCCCGAGTATATTCTCTCATCTGCTTTATGAATCCAAATCCCCACTCGTCATTACTGATATATGTGTGTGTACATGATTACTGGGTTTTTAATTTTCTACCGCGAAACTTGTTCAGGTATTTAGAGATTGGGATAGAGGCCGGCCTTCCTGTATCAGTCAACGGGAAGAACCTCTCCCCCGCAACACTCCTCCATGAGCTAAACCAGATAGGCGGGAAACACGGGATTGGCCGGATAGACATGGTGGAAAATAGACTCGTTGGAATGAAGAGCAGAGGAGTATACGAAACACCAGGCGGCACAATCCTATTTGCAGCTGTCCGGGAGCTGGAGTCTCTGACACTCGACCGGGAGACAATGCAAGAGAAGGACCGGCTCGCGCTGAAGTATGCAGAGCTTGTTTACGCGGGCAGGTGGTTTGACCCCCTGAGGGAGGCTGCAGATGCATTCATGGAAAAGATTACTGAAAACACAACAGGATCAGTGACTCTAAAGCTGTACAAGGGCTCGGTAACTGTCACCAGCAGGAAGAGTCCATACAGTCTATACAGGGAAGACATATCGTCATTCGAGAGCGGACAAATCTACGATCAGGCCGATGCTGCAGGATTCATCAAGCTGTATGGCCTTCCCATGAGAGTTAGAGCAATGCTTGAGAAGGGCTTGTAATTTTTCTATGCATTGTCCTTCTATGGTGTTACACATCTGCTGAGATGTGAAACCAAACTTCATAAATAAACAGCAATTATGCTTTCTAAGCTTCTTATTCACTGAGAAACTGACAAAATGTACACTTTTGCTGCAAGCTGAATTGATCATTTACCTACATTACAATGCAAAAGAATAAAACCTCAAAGACTAATGCTTTAAGGATTCATAAAATGGACAATCCAATGGTATTAGATTCTGTCAATTTCTTTGGTCACCATCAGTAGTTGCCTGAACTTGAGCTGCATACTGCAAATTCCAGAGAATATCCTCGAACGAGGGACGATTTGAGGACTCGGGACAAGTGCATTTCTTCATCACAGAGATCACTATGGATAGTGATTCTTGTGAGCAAGTGGTGAGCACATTTGGGTCCACAATCTGTCCTCTTCCATCTTGGCTGCTGAAAGATGCCTGAAAATTGCAGAATAAAAACTATACTATATCAGTACAATGAAATGGCACAAGTTTGGATTTTACTGATACAGATTTGCTTGAGTCTCAGCACATACAAAGTCATTGAGCATGGACGCCTCTTTTCTTCCGGAAATCGAAGGTCCAACAAGTGACTCGAGAATTATAATCCCAAAGCTGTAAACATCATCCTCCAGAGTCGTCATTTGCCTGAAACAATCAAAATCTTGGTTACTGATATAATTCTTCAGTTTTGCAGTGAAGACTTTGGCACACATAGATGTACTATCAATATCATTACCATGACTTATTGCCCTCACCCTTTCCCTGCAAGAAAACAAAACACAAGTCACATCCTCTACTTGGGACCAAAATTTGTAAATTTCTAACCAATCACCAAAAGGAATGAAAGTAGCAAGTCCTACCCCTCCTCCATTGTTGTTGCTTTCTTCAGAGACAAGGGATAGGCCATAATCACTCAACTTTGCCATGTAATGCTCATTCAGCAGTATGTTATTTGTCTTCAACCTGTTGTTGAAGAAACCCGGGATTACTCCAGTATGCAGGAAGTGGACCGCCTTGGCGATGCCAATTAGTACTTGCAGCCTCTCAGACCAGTTCAGAACCCTCACCGTACTATTCTCTGAACACGTAACAAATTTAGGCTATAGTGAATCATGCCAAATAAAGACTACATACACATCACATGTTTAGGAGATTACCAGAGATATGAGAATGGAAGCTCCCATTAGGCAGGTACTCGTATACGAGGAACACTTTGTTCACACTGCAGTCATCTCGTCCTCCGGTGTCAATGCAGTGCCCCAAAAGGCAAACCAAATGTGGATGCCGAAGCCTTGAGAGCATATCCAACCTGAGCTTAAGGTTTCTGATCGTATATTTCTTTGTTGAAGGCATGCATCTTATAGCAACCCGAGTTCCATTCTCTAATCTTCCCTTGTAAAGCTGAAAATGCTTACAACAATGAGCAATGTACTCTGCAGGAACCATTTCATGAGAAACTATATTGATAATTCATTACCTTCCCAGATGAGCCTTCACCCATAAGAGTTGAGTTATCAAAGTTCTTCGTAGCTTCCTTTAATTCTTCTATGGAGAAAGTCCGGCATGCTGAGAAATCTTGCGCTCCCAACTTTGACGCCTCTGAAATGTATCCTGAAGAGAAGACGAGCAAGGACCATGAATGTGAGATAATGAACTAAATTGAAAGATAAGTGCAATGTTCTTGGAAAAAAATGGACATACTCGCGCTTGATAAGACATCGGAAGTGAACCCTGTGGCTGTATTTTCTGCAGCTGATTTATGCAGCAAGTGCTGCTCTGATACCCCTTTCGAGCAATATAATCTGAATACAGCGATGAAGCAAGTCGCGAGGAGCACCATTACCACAAATATTCCTACTATAACACCCACCAAGACTCCTATACCTCTCCCTTTGGTTTGTTTGCTCTCATTCTCAATTTTAGTTTCTTCCGAACAATACGATTGTGGATGCTGATGCCGATCATCAGTGGACAAGCAGTTCCCTCCAAACTTAACAACTGTCTGATCCGATTCACTGCTCAAACAAGAAGGCAATGCTCCAACTAACCTATTGCCAGATACATCAACAAATGCTAGTTTCTTGCCACAGTCCATATGTTTAGGAAATGACCCAGTTAACTGATTTGACGCCAAGCTCAAGTAACTGATGTTCGGTAAGGAAAAGAGTTTTGCTGGAGGCGTTCCTTGTAATGCGTTAAATGACACGTCAAAGTTTTGGAGTGAAGCTAATTTGCCATACTGCTGAGGAATCTCGCCCGAGAAGGAGTTATTGTTGAGGGAAGCAATGATTAATCCTATAGGCAATGCTGGTAGCTTCCCAGAGACATTGTTACCGGACAAGACAAGGGAGGTGAGAGTGTTGACTTGGCTCAATGAAGCTGGGAATGGACCTCTCAGCTGATTGTTCTTGAAGCTCAGGCTCGTCAAATTAGAGAGTGAGTTAAACCAGAGCGGGATGGTGTCATTGAGGAAATTGTCATCTAGCAAAATGGTTTGGAGCTTCGCCATTGAGGAAATCTTGGGAGGGATCGAACCAAAGAGAAAATTCGAACTCAAATCGAGATACTCAAGTGAATACAACCTATGAATTTTGCCCGGAAGCGGACCCCATATCCCCAAAGACACTAAACTAAGAACCCTCAAGCTTGTGAGCCTTGCAATGGTGGTCACAAAAGAGTCAATAGAGAAAGTTTCTGATAATGTCTGGTTTGGAACTGAAAACCCATTGAACCCACCAATCCTAGAGACCTTATCACCCACAACTCTGAGCTCAGTGATGTAGTTGTTTTGGCAGGTCATGTTTATATCAGCAGACCATGGCAAGAAGCAAAAATCTGTACCATGATCTTGCCAAATCTCCAGCACCTTAGGGTACCCTAATTGCTTCTTCAGCTGAAGAAGCACTTGGGTTTGGGAGGATTGGAGCTGATGGGTACCAGGAATCAGGAAGCTCCCAGTGAGGCATATTATCAAACAGGTTGTGATCATACTATAATAACCCATCACAGAAATCACAATTGCTTCATGAAATTTCACACAGATTCTCAAAACCACACCTGTGAAGCTACAACAGGAACAATACTTCACTATAGTGTAATAACAGATTGAGACAGCCATTAAAAAATGAAACAGATTTATGAAAATTTCAGATAATGAAAAAAATAATAGCAACAGCATTGAAACTTAAAAGCTGATACAACACAACAACCTGGATACAGAAACCACAAAAATTACCTTTCTCAGATTGTAGAGCCACTCACAGAGAGCCTGTAAAGGAGTAGAAGAAGAGAGGAGACATAAATATTGAATCTTGACTATGCCTCAGTATTAAACAATCCTGGCATGGCAGTGCCCATGAAAATTAAATAGATAAATAAGCAAAAAAGAGACATGGGTGTTGGTGAGACACTTCATTTGTGTATATAAGTTTGTGAGATATGATTCTTTGAGGATTTCATGACACTCTCTTTTACCTCTTCCATGGGCATCAAATATTTACAAAAAAAGTTGTTGGGTAGTATTATAATTTTGCAAGGAATGCCCATGTATTAAATTTACTAAAAATTTATATTAAAATTTTAAGTTTTTGTAAAATTTGCAGATCGCCTTCAAAATACACTATATATAAGTTATATGCATGCAACAAACTCCTAATATTTTAAAATAATACATTTTTCCTATAAAGAAAACTACATTTTATAATTTTGCATATAATTTTTATTTTTAATTTGAAAAGTATTTTTGTCTTTTCGCTTTATTTTTATCGTACATAAAAGAAAAATATGTATCTATTTTTATAATAAATTATTTATCGTAAAAATTCTGACTTGAACATTTTTTAGAACACTGTCAGTAATAATCACATTTAATAGAATGTCATTTTCTTACCCCAAATAAAATAATACACAATAGATTTTGCAATTATCTTTAATAAAAGTAAAGAAAAGAGAGGAATATAGGGAGTGGAGCAAGAATCACACAAAAACTTTGCCCTTTTGTTGATTAATGAGAAGTTGGGGGTACAAGGAGTCAATCAATGCATTTAGTGCCTCCACATGGTTCAATTCTCTCAAAGATTGCAAAGCTTCACCAAAAGCATTAATTGAATCAGTAGCAGCACAGTTGAAAGTTGCACACTCTTCTCCTTCACTGTCTAGCAGTGAAGAGGGAAATGGAAATAATGGTAGGCCCAAAGCTTCAAAGTTACCATTGAGACCATGATGATACATATTGGCCAATTGAAAGTTTAGCAGTATAAGATAATGCATTATATAATAGTTTGTTCTGTAGAATAGTTAAATACTTGAATAATTTATTGAAGAGAGAAAAAGAAAGAACATGTAAAAGTAACAGGGAATGTGGGACAGTGGGACTAGTGATTTATACTTACCAATATAAAAGGGACAACCTGTCACCAATATGAAAGGAGGAAAATGGGCACTTGACCATGCAAGTTGCCTAATTTATTTACATAAATTTGCATCACCCATCAATGTGAAGGTCCATATGACCTTTGCAGTCTATATATCCAGACAAGAGGGCTATATATATAAGGTATCAAATACAAAAGAGAATACAGATATTTGGGATAATATATCATTATGGTTGATTAGTAATTAGTAGAAATTTAAGAAAAAGTTTAAGTTTATTAGAAGGAAAAGCACATCATTCAATCCAAATGCGGGTGGGACAACCCGTCACTCATAAATCATGACGTTCAGTCTCTCATAGGGCCTCGCTCTTCGGTTTATCTCACCTAGTGTTTTCACGGCTCAACGTAATTATGCTCGGGCTCACATTAGTTTGGATTGAGGGATGCATACACCAGTAATCCCAAAACGGAAAACAAACTGATCAATAATGCTACCGAAGGATGCTAATCAACACTAAATACTAACAAACAAACAAATATGCTCCTAGACTGGTTTCGCTAGAAAAAGTTTAAGTTAGCATATAGAAAGATAATTACGGGTGAATTAAGATGAATTTAGGGTAAAAGTTTCTGTAAAATAAATTACTTTTGACAATTTATGAGTTAATCTAAGAGTAATGAAAAATATTATGAAAGTAACAATAATACATGAAGATGAGTCACTTCAAATCTAGAATGCTTGAAAGATCTAGGGGTAATGACAGTTGACTATACTCAACTATGTTACGTTTTAAATTTAATACCCCAACTTTCAGATTTTCATTTGGGATACCCAAATATTAAATAAGCGACACTTAACCCAACGTCTGTTAAATCTAACTGATTTGGTATGTCAAAAAGTCTAAAATGCCCTCAATGGTTTTGGTCTGTTAAACCAGTCTGATTGGTTCAATTGGTATAATTATGAAATGACTATTTTACCCCTAATTGAATGCTCACACTAACTCATAAATTGAGAGCAAATTTGACTTTTCACTTACACAAATAATAATTATAATTCTTTAATAATTAAATAAATATATAACAATTATTTATATTATTATTATTAATTAAATAATTGATTATATAATCATTAATAAATTAAAAACCTAAATAATTAACCTAATTAATTATACTAATGAAATCCTAATTAACCTAAATCCTCCTCCGCCTGCTCAGCCTCCGCCGCCGCCTCCGACCACCACTCCTGTCTCCGGCCACCACTCCCGTCTCCGCCTCGAACCCTGCTCTCTCAATCGGAGCTTCAATCGGCGACCAATCTCGTTCCGACCTCGACGACTCCTTGTCTCCTCCGCCGCGAACCAGAGGAGCACAGATCTGGCGACCTCGACGGCTACGCGGCGGCTACGCAGATTCAGGCCGAACCTCGACGGCTACGCGGCAGATCTGGGTTTCGACAGCCGCGTAGCCGTCGAGGTCGAACTCAGGTCAAACCCAGATTCTGAATCGATGGCTCTGAATCGATGGCTCTGCGGCGTCGGTGAGGTTCGCGAGGTGGGTTGTGGTGGAGAAGGCGGACGTGGCGCGCCGGAGGGAGAAGAACGTGGCGCGCCGGAGGTTCGCGATGGGGGGCTTGGAGTCCGCTGGGCGGTGCGCTTGCGGAGTAGGCCGAGGAGGAGCAGGAAGAGGGAGAAGGCGGCGGCGGTGGCGGCGATAGGGGTGACGATGCGGGGAGGGATCTGACGGTGGTGGGCCTGTGCGGCGGCGACATGGAGGAGCACCTGTAGGGTCACGTTGTTCTGATTTTTTTTTGTTGAAATTAATGATTAATTATAATCATTTAATTATAATTATAATATTATAATCCATTATGATAATATATATATAACTATTAAAGAATTGTAAATATTATTTGTGTAAGTGAAAAGTAAGATTTGCCCTCAATTTATTAGTTAAATTGGTTATTCAATTAAGGGTAAAATAGTCATTTCATAATCATATCAATTGAACCAATCAGACCAAAACTATTGAGGGCATTTTAGACTTTTTGACATACCAAATCAGTTAGATTTAACAGACGTTGGGTTAAGTGTCGCTTATTTAATTTTTGAGTATCCCAAATGAAAATCCGAAAGTTGAGATATTAAATTTGAAACGTGACATAGTTAGGTATAATCAACTGTTATTACCCCAAAGATCTATTAAAAAAAGTGTGTATACTGTATAGTTAGTTTTCTCTTCTTTCTCTCTCCTACATATGAAGTGAACAATCATTAAATGGATATAATTTTCTATGCAAAATCATTAAAATTGAGAATCTTGTACAAACATATATATGTAATGAAAGCTATGATAATAGCAAAGATCCAACCAGCAACAGATGAGGGCCTACACCATTAATTAATGTATAAACCCTCATGCATCAACAGTACTCATCTCATTATTTATTAAAAATTGTAGTAATATATAGTATATATATCATTTCCTTTATTTAAATGACAAACTCAAACAAGTTAAAAGTGGAATACTACGGAAAGTAAAAGTTTGGGCACAGCAACCATTTAATGGATTATAAATTTTATAAACATATTTACTCTCATTATGATCTCATACTTATTACATCAATATACGCTTATTCACTTCATTGTCAAAAGCATTAATTCTTTTATGATATCATAAAATAAATCTCTATAAATAATTGCATAATAGTGGGTTGGCTCATCATTTAAGGTAAAAGTCATAGGGTGACATGAGAAACACTAATCAATAAATTTATCTTGGGTCAAAAGATGATTGTAGCTTTGATTAAACATAAAATCTTAGCAACCATTGTCGTATTTGTTCGTTACGTAATTGACCTCATAATCAAAATAAAATTTACTCTAGAGAATATTTTAACAATTTGTGTTAGAGTCTCACGTCTCAAATATGTATATCTGTTCACCAACTTATACAACAATTTGAGTATGTACATATTAACTTGAACTTTTAGGTGAGTTTAGCTTCTGACATGATATTAGAGTTTGGTTTTATCTTGAACGTGCCCTCCATATATTATCGGGCCTAAAAAGTCATGGATCATGCCATATGTTTCGAGCCTAAAAATTCAATGGATCAGAGGGCGTCCACTCTATATCTGTCCCCATCCGCTCGTCTATCTCCACGTGCATTTCGATCCAGGTTGCACGTGAGTGGGAAGTGTTAGAGTCCCACATCTGAAAAATGTGAATATGTTCACCAGCTTATATAACAATATGGGCCTACACCTGTCAGTTTGAATTGGGCTGAGCTTCTGACAGCATAACAGACACTTTATTAGAAAAACATTTATACCATATAACTCCTCATGTTAAATACAATTTACTTTGACATGTTTATAGGATATCAATTGTGGATATAAAGATGGAGATTGAAAAAACGGTGAATGATTGAGAATGGAGAGGCAGCCCAACATGTGTAATATAAAGTGGTACGAACCATTAATATTTATTTTTTTGGTAGGCCAATATTGGTCATGCCATGCCAAGCCATCAGGAACGACAAAGACAGCCAAACAAATTTCTATATATACTCCTAATTCTGTAGCATAAATCAAATTAACTGATGTCATTTTCTATATATTTCGTTTTCGTCTTTTTCAGAACAATGATGTGTAGTGTAATATACATTGGGTTTTACTAGATTTCAAAATAATTATGCACAAAAGTCTTAAAATTTTAAAATAAATAAATCGGATTAGTAGTCCTTCAGCTATCCATTAATCGCTGTCTTTTTTTGAGAAAAAAAATTAACATGTGTAATTGATTAATATAATTACACAATATGTCATGTAAGCATTGAATTTAAAGTTCAGGAGATTTAAAGGTGGAGGTCTCAAATTAAATTATTGTTGGTTGGTGGTCTTCAAGATCACAGATTCAGAACTGAACTCTTGTATTAAACTCGATTTATTTTAGAGCACAATTTAATAGATATATATTTTTTCAAATGCTTATCATGATAAAAAATATGTGATTTTTATAACACAATTTTAACATAAAAATAATATAATTAAAAATACGAACGATGCACATTTTTATTGTTAACAAAAAACACAGGACTTTTTGGCGAAAATGTCATGTAATTTGTATATTTTTATCATTTTGCCTATGAAAGTTTATATTATTTAAATGAAAATTACTAACAAATTAATACGGATAAATAGAGTGAGGTGGATTTTTGAGCACGTGGGTACCAGACATTGAGACAGTACTGGTAATTATGGTATGACCCTCGCTTTAGGGCACTTTGACCTAAAACAGAGAGTTAGGTCCGAATAGGACATGCATTTAAGACTGTAATAAATGAGACCAAAGAGAATAATTGGACCTGCAGTATACAACATTTACTGGCCCAATATAACTCTACAAGAGGATATTGGGCCTGTGCCGTGAAACATTGCTGGCCCAACTCCATTAGCAGATATTTCATATTAGCCTGTTAAGAGTACTTAATTATAGATCATAGTCCACAAATATAGTTGGCACAATATTATCACGATTTTATCTAGAGCTGTCGAAGACAAGACTAACCCGAACTTAAAAAACAGAAACCATGAATAATGATTCAGTTGTGGTTCAGTTTTTTTTATAGGTACCCCTCTTAATTTTGGTTCGGTTTCAATTTATGTATTCTAGAACCAACAGTTAATCGAAAAAATCAAACCAAGAAAGGTCTTACATGTGTCAATCCTGTTAGGGATCTCAATGGGGCGGGTTCAGGCCGAATTTGAAAATACCGTCTTTCTCCTTGTTAGAATGGGGCGGGAATTTCCAACGTTAAAACATATTTATTTTTAATAAAATTTGTATTGAAAATTAATATTTCAATATATTATTTTTCATTGAATATGTATTTTAAAATATAATTTTAATATATATAAGGAAGGGTTGGGCTGAAAACCAAATGTGTCGTGATAACATGAGAACCACTGGACATTCCCTTATTTCCGTTGGACATTCATTTGTTTTGAATGGACAAAGTGTTTCCGTTGGACTTTCACCTGTTTCCGCTGGACATTCACTTTCATTGAATATCACAATTTTTATTAGACATTCAATTATTTCCAATGGACATTCACTTATTTTTAATGGACAAACTCAGTTCTCACATTCTCATAAATGAGTTTGATTCTCTCTCTATATATATATATATATTGAAGTGGAGCGAGACTGGATATTTCACCCCGCCCCCTTCCCGTTCGCGTTCAAATTTGGTGATTCTCTGCCCATTTCCTGTTCGGGGATTATTGTCATCCCAAAGTCTCGTATACGTTCTCGTCTACCTGTGACTTCTTTCTTCCGCAAAACGTCATTGTTCAATTTTCTGCCTCGCTATATATTTCCTATTTCAATCAATTTCCTTTTCGGCATAGAGTTGCAGTTACACACAAAACCTAGGTTTTGAAAAGTTCCCTAAAATACTTAATCTAATCATGCTACTTTCCTAATCTTCACTTTCCCCTTCTCTAATCACTTTGTTTGAAATTTCAACGAATTTTTCTTTCAATTGGAATCAAAACAATAATTTTTTTTCTTGCTCTCGAACTCGGCTAACCAATTGGCTAACACATTTTTTTATCATTTCAAGTTAATGACTATACATATTATTAATTACAGTTAGTAGAATAGATAACAAAAGCCTAAATTGCATGTCAAATATTTGGCCTATAAATATTGGTTGGTTCGATTCAAACTACAAAACGAACCACTTTCTAATCAGTTAAAAATCGATCATTTAATTACACTATGCTTAGATTAAAGTTTTCAAAATTATAAAACTAAAATATTCAATTGAATTTAAGAATAGATCATTTGGTTCGATTGACCAACCACGAACTACCCTAATTTTAGCTGACCAACAACATTTATATTTTGTGAAATATGAATTTTCTCGGGAAATAAATGCTATAGTTTTACCAAACCAACAAAACATATGTTTTGCGGGTGGAAATGGTCTTGGGAGATAGTAGGGAGGAGGTCATAGCGACCAAATACGCTACTGGCGAAGGGTCCACCGATCCAGCTATTGTTGAATTTGTATTAGTCATGATGGCGATCATGTGGGCGGTAGAGAATCAATGGACCAATATACATATTGAGAATAAATGCCAGAGATTTATTATGGCTATTTAAGGGGTCGACATGCTGCCTGGTCTCAGGGGCTTGACCGTCTAGGATTGTCGTAATCTTTTATCGGCAAGATCATCTTTTGATATTACGTTTGTCATGCATAATGTCAATGCAGATACCTATGTTTAGGTTATGTTTTTCAAACTGATTAGGTCATGTGTGAAGAATCTGTTCCACCCAATTTTCAGAAGTTATTTGGTTTTATTTAAAAAAATAAGAGAAAATTTCACTTACCCACCCTGTAGTTTACCACTTTTTCACTTAGCCACCTAACTTTTCATTTTAGCTTCTAAGCCCCCTGAAGTTTACAAAATTGGCACTTCAGGCTACGACGTCAAAATTATAGTGGAAGATGAGTCACGCGTTGATCACGAACGGGCAATATTTAAAAAAACTCATGATTGCCCTTATGATAATCGATTAAATGTGTGCGATTCGTTGCGAGTTCGGTGAGTAGAGAAGACGACGTTCGCTGGGGCTGTACTCGACATTTAGGGTCGTCTTCTCTCTCTTCATCGAACCCTCAACGAACCACACATTTATTCGATTACCATAAGGGCAATCATGAGATTTTTTTTTGTAAATATACCCCGGTCGTGATCAGCACGTGACCCATCTTCTTTTACAATTCTAACATTGTATTCTCGAGTGTCAATGATATAAATTTCAGGGGGTTTAAAATCTAAAATAAAAAATTAGAGTGAGTAAGTGAAAGAGTGGTAAATTACATTGTGTTAAAGCGAAATTTTCTTAAAAATCAAGTTGACGTTGACACTTGCAAATTTGGTCAAGCTGAGGCTGCACTTAAGCTTCGTTCGTCTGTGCGCAGGTACACGGTATTATCCGCTTTGTCGTCCAACCGATGTACACGTGACCAATTACCTTGAATATCTATCGAAACGTGGCGGTACAGGAGAGAAGAGCACTGAAAGTAACTAGACTCGAGCGCACTGAAACAATCATTCAACAACTGGATCTTGATATTACAATACTGCACTTGGTTATGGTTTTCGCAGAAGATTTTGGATTCGCTGCAACGAATCGCCGATCGTCTCCTTCTTCTCCGGCGAATCATTCCGTCAGGTACGCCTCATCGCCTGTGCGTATACATAAATGTGTCCTTGTATTCGTGTACCGTCTCTTGCTGATCGCGACGGGTTTTCACTTTTCAGCTGAATCGTCACTAATTTGGAGATTCTGTGCTGTCTCATTGATTCGTAGATATGATTGTGTTCTTCTTTACTCTAATTATGTCCTATGCATATTAAGATGTGTAGAAATGTTGTCTATGAACTATTGATTGTTTAGGTCAATGCCCTGTTGCTGTTGGGTATGGAGAAGTTCTAATTTTTTGTGGTGGTGGATTTGGAAATATAAAAATGGCAGATTAGAGGGATTGTTTAAAAAAATTTAGTTGGAGTATTGCTGGAATTTGTTTTTGGGCGATATTGTGATATATATGTAACTGCTGTGCTGGAAAGATTTTGTGGAAGTCTCTTGGTTGATTTGGTGAAGTAGAGGTAGTGTGGAAAATCTCTATTAAGGTGAAAGATTTTGTCCAACTGTAGCTATGATTGGTCTATTTTGTGCCTGTTCTATTATTCGATAAGTAGAGAGCCATTGATTGTAAAGCTTCCCAATGTAAAATCAACGGGTAACAGTGGAAATGATGTAGATACTTGTGTATACCTCTCGATGTTGATGGAGTTGTCTGAAGATGGGACACGATGTTTAGCTATATGTTGTTCGGTTTGTAAATATGGGCTATACGAATTGCTTTTGGTTCATTGTGATTATTTCCTCGATTAAAGAGTGATCAGACAGAGTTAGGGACCTCATTAATTTGGAAATTGTTTGTATTCTACCAAGACTATTAAAGTGATTGAATTTCCACCCCCGACACACACGTTGTTCAGTTTCATTCATATTCATTTCACATATAAAATTGCATCGATGTTTGATTGTCTTAACATTTTGTTAATGTCTACTTCAGAGTTAACAGACAGACAGTCATATGGCTTCCTTTCGAGCATTCATGAATAGTCCAGTTGGTCCAAAAACAAGTCATTTTTGGGGACCTGTTGCCAACTGGGGTTTCGTCGTTGCTGTATGTTTCACCTCCATGATTCTCCTATCAATTTAAGCATCTCACAAACTAGCATTTTATTACATATAATATAGCTATATCATTCTGTTCTTCCCAAAATTTTAAATGTATGATGTAGATAACGTACTGTAATTTCTGATTATGTTTGTCGGATTGAGCAGGGTTTGGTGGATATGAAGAAGCCCCCTGAAATGATTTCCGGCAACATGACTGCAGGTAATATCGATATAATGTATATATCTTTTTGTCCACTTGTCCTCAATTGTTGCTATATATCATGATTGGAATATTTACTGTATATTTTTGTGTTGCAGCAATGTGTGTTTATTCTGCATTGTTCATGAGATTTGCGTGGATGGTACAGCCTCGTAACTATCTACTTCTGGCATGTCACGCTTCAAATGAAACTGTACAACTCTATCAATTCTCCCGATGGGCAAAGGGCCAGGGGTAATTAATCGAACATTTATCTCTTGTGTTGCTTTCTTGTCAGAATTACATCAAGTTCTTTTCTTGAAAATATTTTATTCACCATTATGGTTTTCCTCTTCATGCGTTCGTGAAAGAACTTGTCTCATGTCCAAATTATAACATGCTTAGAAATGTGTGGGCCGGGTGAAGGTCAATATTAAATTATAGATAATTGGTCCTTTTCTTCTAAGCATTGATTTGATATGATGCTAGAAGTCACAAACCAATACTTAAAACAGTGTTGGTCACATTGTTCTTACATGTGTAACCTTTCTATTGTTAAACAAAGAAACTAAAGATTGATCTGTTCTAGGTAGCCAATTATTGCCTCTTGGATGGACCTTTGGTGAGACCTTAGTAATAGTTACTCCAACTTATTTTCACTTGCTATCATCTCAGTAAATCATTAGATCCTTTAACAGTTGGTTTAAGCCTCTTAGAGCAACTCCAACCCAATGGCAAGACACTAATTTTTTTGGTGTTCTCCAGTTATTTTAACTCTAACCCAAACACTGCAACCACAAATATTTGCACTACTGTAGCCTATGCCAAATGGTTTAATTATATTTGATTGGTCGTTGAGTTGCGATCAGAAGTACACACTAATTTATTTTTTTAGATTTCTCATTTCATTAAAATAGCTTTGTGCGTTTGACATCATGCTCTTATTTTTTGTTTTGAAAGGTACTTGACGCAGAAGAAGGAAGAAACCTCTACTGAGTAGCTCGATGATGCGTCCTTCCTCTTTTTTTGTTTAAGTTAATTTTGTTGCATTTCTGCAGAAAATGCTCCCAGTTTCTTTATCTAAACTCGTTCAAAATGAAACTCTGTTTCTTCTTGCGAGCAAGTTACTTGTACCAAACTGGTCGATTAATAATCATTGTATGAAGGTTAGAGCTCTGAAATAGTAATTCATGGCCTCTGTAATAGCTGATTTTTTTCTATACCTAAATAATACTTTTTATCGTTTAACGCTTTAGGCTTTGGTTCTGTAGTTCATCCTCATGTCCATTTATAATGATAAGATTTCAGATTGGCTTATCAATATATGATTTAGGGGAAATTGCAAAAACTCTCTATATTATTATAGTTTTGGAGAAAGTCCCTTCCACCATGTATTTTAAATTTTTTTGCACCTTCATTGTAATTCGGTTAAAATAGACGGAAATCTTGAAATATATTCATAATTCTGAAAACACTTTTGCCACTTTATATATAAAATTGCAATAAAAAAATCATATATTATTGCACTTTTGCTTAGTCTTGGTATACAATGCATATTTTTGCACAATAAAAATAATATACATAAACAATCAAAATATAAATTATCTTATATTAAAATAATAAAAATAAAATACGCGGGTTTTGAAAAAATTTATTGGATTTATGATGTACTTTTACTGATATATTTATAGTTTTAAGTATATAAATGTAAAAAATATTTAGATTTTATTTATAATATTTATTTTTATACAAAATAACTCATATTTTAATTGTATATGTATATTAGTTTTACTATTATACAATTTCCATCCATGAATTCAATTGAGTCAAAATGTAGCTACAACTAAGGTTATAAAACTCGGAACTCGTGTCAAAAAATGAGAAAAATTTGGAACTTGAATAAAACTCATCGAATTCGGTAAATCTCGTTTTGTATTAAAAATATAATTTAATATATATACATTCATATGTAATATTTATTATAAACAAAATTAATTATATATAATCAAAGTTTATCGTGGATATGGCACACGAACTCCAAAATTTATTGGATTAACTATACAGATATATAAATTTTAAGTTAATCGTGTATATTTATCAAAATTTATCTTCTAGCATTTAATATTTATTCGATAAATTTTAATGCTAGAAGATTAAAAGTTTGTGGTTGATTAAATATACACCGAGCCAAAAGGTTCTAACTTTTACATTTAATATTTATTAACCGAACCAAAAAACTCTGATTGATTGAATGTATTGTAGAATCTATCAAATAAGATTAATTGAATTTGAAATCATTGAAGAAGAGAGTGTCTAATTCTAAAAGTAAAAGAGATCAAAATTGGACTGGATTTGAAATGGACCAGATCGAACTAAACCGATCTAGACCAGTTTGACCGACTTTTAACCAAATTTCAGCAAACCCGTCTCGCTCATGCCAAAAATCTCAAAATTCGCCAGATTGTGGCGAGTTTCATAACACTGGCTACAGCGCTATATCCTCCAAGAACCTCTTAAACTTAGAATTTGAGAGGAAACATTTACCCAATATACAATAAACATTTCGATGTCTAAAATGCTACATATATCAGATTAGACTGCAACAGCCTCAAGTGCCCCTTTTCACATTCGATTCAAAACAAATCATCAAATATTACAAATTAAGATCATTTGTTTTTTTTTATCACAACTGCCCTCTGAATATATACTCACTAACATTTGAAAATGTGGTTCTTAAGATTGACTATTAAATTAATTTTAATGAAAATTTTAAAACATTCAATAATCATGCGTCGTATTTTTTTAAAAAACGAATGTATATTTTATCTTATAAAACTGTTTTTCGAGCTTTAAATCAGGGAAAATGACACTTTCGTGCACATGAATATACATTTTGTCTCTTTTATACCCTATCTGTTTATTTCTTCTGTTTTTAGTACCTTAAATTACATTTTGGGACAATTTACTCCTAAAATACATAAACTACCCCTAAATTGAACCAAAATTAAATCTGGTCTAATATAGTCCAATTTCAATCGTGTAAAAAGACGAAATTACCCTCGACTATTCATTAAATTTTCAAATGAATGTCACTCTCTCCACTTCCTCTCCAACTATTCATGAACAAAAGCGCTGGGGAAGGAGGTGGTTGTTGTTGTGAAGGAGGCAGAGAAGGTGGTGGGTCGGAGACTTGTGGAGGGGCGGCGGCGGAGGAGGAGGAGGAGGAGAGGAGGGAGGTGGAGAGAGTATCATTCACTTGAAAATTGGATGAATAGTTAAGGGTAATTTTGTCTTTTTACACAATTGAAATTAGACCAGATTTAATTTTGGTTCAAGGGTAGTTCAGGTATTTTTAGTATTTTAGGAATAAAATGTCCCAAAATATAATTTAGAACACTGAAAAAAAAGAAAAGAAAAAGCATGGTATGAAAGTAACAAAAGCGTAAATTTATATGCAAAAAATGCCAATGAAAGTCGAGCTGGCCATAACATATTTAAAATAACCCATAGTATTTTTCTAATGAATTTATTAAGTCCAGATTTCGTCCTCTTTGAACTGGACATGAATGTTAATAAGGTAACTCTTGGAGCCATGACGTGCGAAACTCGTTGTGTATAAGTTTTGAAGATAAATAAAGCTATAAATGTAACAAAAGTGGAGTATTAATTATTGAAGAAAGTTAGGTATGAGTTTGCATTAAAGACACGTTATAGTATAGCGCATCGATTGGTTAGTAGTGTGGTGTCGGCCCAATTTAGTGTTGTGGGGTTGCGCCTACACAATAACAGCCCCTCTTTCGGCTTCATTTTACCTTATTTTCCACTCTAATTAAATATTGGTGTTAAAAAGTCCATGTGATTGTGGTGACCATCCAAACATGTGGAGCGAGATATGTCATTTAAAAGTTCGACACGCAGTATAAAATAAAGTGATGTACGACATGAATGTCAATAAAAATATAGTGATTTTGAGCTGGGAAGAGGTATTGAGTAGATAATTACACTTGTTTACACTTGATTATATGTTAAATTTACACTTGTTTTCTGAGCTGCATTTCATTTTTTTTGAAAGTCAAACCGAGCATATATTAAGTATGGTCCGCCAAAACGGCCTCTAAATGATCGAGTGGGGCAGATCCCTCACTCATGATTCAATCTGCTCGAACAAGAGAGCATCTGGCCAAAACATAGGCTGCTCCATTGACATTACGCCTTACAAATGTAGAAAAGAAGAACTCACCGATAAGAGATGACGACAATCTTGGACAATCGAGCCCCAAATACTAAGAAGGTAGTCGACCCCCTGAATAGCCAGAATAAGACTCTAGCAATCGTTTTCAATCCAGACGTTGGTCCGCTGCTTTTTGGCCGCCCACGTGATCGCCTTTGTAATTGCAATGGCTTCAACTATTGCCGGGTCCATAGATCCTCTGCTAGAGGCACACTTGGCCTCTAAGACCTCCCCCTACAATCTCTCAGGACCATGCCTGCTTCAAAAATGCCTCTCGAGAAGTCCATCGCCCCATCTAAGTTCAGCTTAAGCCCAACTTCATGAAAAAGAGTAACCCAATTTATATGTACTAATGTCTCCCTCAAAAAAATCATAACATTCCATTTCCCACTTCATATTTTCATTATTAACAATATGGAAATTACATGTTCTTACGATTCCATATAATCCACATAATCATCAGGCAACACAATAACCTCCGATCGTCTCTCCTTAGCCAGTACGTATCAAAGCCCCCAACAACAAAAAATCTAATCATAAAGCTATAAATTTCAACTCCATACTAAACCTAATAATAACAATCAGGCCTACCAGACAACCACAACAATTAAATACATGATAACTCTTACGGGAATACTCGATCTTCATGTGCTACAGTTTTGATCTACACTCTATTACAAACCTCGAGTATTCGCCACCTATAAACACTGCGAATTTAAACCATACGAACCCAACGGTTACATGCTCACATCACCCAATTGCAACCTGGTCTATTTATCATAATACTAAAATTAATTACAAAACAACACGTGTACTCACAAGTGAAACAAATTCAAAACGTCTAACACACCACGTTCGTTCCCCGATTTTCAAGTTAACGTTTTGCCATTGATTAAATCCCATAATTTATAATTTATACGACAAAGAGTAATATGGAGCCAAATCCCCTCTAGCAGTTGAATTTTTTATGATTTGTTGGTCATTAAGTCCAATATACATGGGATTTTACTAATATATTTTGGATCGTGACAACCTCTTTTATTGTCCGATTAATACAAACACAGACGACAGAAAAATCAATTCAGCTCATGTTGCAAGTAAACACGAATAGTATATTAAAATAATTTGATTTTTTAAAACTAAAAAATAGAGACGGACGGCTATTATAAGAAAAAAAAATGAATATTTATAAAATAGGGCTTACATTGTATTTATTTTATGGGCTAAAAATAATAGACTTGTTCAATATAGTGTATGTCTGAGGCATAACTGTACGTAGACTGAGACAAGATGGTGACTTGTTTTGGTTGGATTTTACCGAAAGACCGACAAAAATCAATTATTAAAATCATGATTGTGAACTTTGTACTTCCACTTAAATTTTCACGTATAAATTGATTCACTGGAAATTACAATTTACCGCCTTTGCTTAAATATACTATGCACCTTAAATTCTAAAGTGGCACAATTTGTTACCGATAAATTTCATTAAAGAAAAATTACACAAAATTCAATTAAAATTTGACAGAAAATTCAAAAAATCCCGTCCAAAAATTCATTTTCTTTGAAATGACCAAATTGGCCTCCATGATGGGTAAAAATAGAATAGTAGTAAATTATTTTTATTAATTTACCAAGATAAATAATAAGAGGGAAAATGATAGACACAGTAAAAACGTCTCGGCGGCCTGTACCCTTCTCTTGGCGAAGTCTCGCGGCGTCGATCTCTTACAGGTGTCGACCACTGCGTGGTATTAGCGGCGACATCAATGTACTGAGGCGGCAAGAGCAGAGCTCTTGTGGAGGTAGATTTTATAAGCTTTTTTGTGCCATAGTCCAATTGTATTAGTCTGTAAATGTCTGTATATATTAATTATCGTTTGCAACATATAAAATCGGCATTATATTACTTATGTGTTCAAGTAGTAGGTTAAGTCTGATCTGATATATATCCAGATAAAAACATAATGTTAACTTTTAATTTTTGTTAAATGTAAAAAATATTCATCTGTTAAAAAATTAAAAATAACTGATTTCAACGTTCAATTCTTCTATAAGAAAAAGTTTTTCAAAATATTATTAAAGTTATAAACGAATTTGATGTATTTTAAAAAAAGCATTTTCAAAAATATTAATATTCAAATCAGTTTTATTATATAATTTATAAAAATTAAAAATTTAAAAGTAATTGCATCTAAATTTTTTATTATTTAATAGGCTCTTATTTTTTAATATTAAAGATATTATAGACATTTATACATAAAATTATAGACGTTGCAAAAAAAAAAAAATTTGATATGATAAATTGATACGAAAAAGTACAACTTCGTAAACTAAAAATACTGCATAGTACACGATAGTAAATTGAAATTACCATATTTATTATTATGCAACATATGCCAATCTGGATAAGAATAGGTCTAAAATATTTTTATTTAGTTCAGCAACAAAGTTTTAGAGATAACATACCCTAGAAAAATTAGTTCAAAACTTAAAATACATATAGGGACATTTTTGTTGTTTCTACTTGTACATAAACAAAAATTTAGAAAATTGATAGAGTGAGAAAAAATAATTAGGGTACCATTTAAATTTAATAATTTGATAATGACATAAAGTTAGGTATAACAATATGAAATTATCCCTAAAATAGAAAAAAAAAATAAACAAGGAACAAAATCATAGCATTTTAGAATCAAAAAGTTTGAATGAATCGAAAATGACACTGTCACAGAAGATCAAAAACAAACTAACCATAAAATGTTTCAAGGCATGGTTGAGAGGAGCCGGTAGAATAAATCGGTGGCACCCATTTCATCAAATCGAAATCGAAAATCACCATAATTTCATCCATTTCACTGAAAATTTGAACGCAAAAAAATTTAAGTGGTGGAGCCCTGTTGCGAACCGGCCTCTTTCGAGATCTAAGTTTCAGCATTACCTCCTTCGAGATCTTTATTAGAACGTGAATGTCGATATCAACAAAATAGAGTAGAGTTGAAGACCGAAATTGGAAGAGAATAGGGTCGTGGTATGGTGACCACTGACTTGAAAACAATTTGTCCGGAATGACGTGGTGGCGATCGTTTGCCAGTTGCCTCCGAGGTTAACACGGTTGACACTCTAGTGTGCGCCCACTCACACAACAGAGCCTAGTACTAGGAAGACGAAACTAAGAACGAAAGAGTAGGCGAGTAGCTTGTAGGAATGAACAATTCGATTGGATAAACAGACAATCGAGAGTCAGCGAACGAGTGCCAGAAAATTTCATGACAGTAAATCGATAATTGTTTTCCAGTTCTGATACAAGACCAGACTTTCAATATTTATAGGATTGAGTCAAACTGTGTGAAAGAATCGGTCAATGATTCTTAGTTTAATCCTCTAAAATTGAAACTCAGACTTGCTCGCACCACATGTGCTTTACCAAAGCCCAAGCCTGTACCGAACCCGACTGTAGAGACGTGTCGCATAAAACATCACGTTTCAGATTTGATCCCCCTCGTGCAAGCGTACGTGGTCACAAGTAATACATTTATAACCAGTAAGACACCGGGTCGATCCACTGGGACCAAATAGGAGTCTCTCAATTAGACATTTCGCGTCTTCTTTCCCGACATAACTCGATAAAGTAAATTACACAAAACGAGATATTAAACTACCTAAGCACAAAACTACAACTACACTACCACTAGTGCAAGAAATTAAATGGGGGAGCGAATGATAGGTGGTTGGTTAGAAGCTCGGCTCGTTTACAGCCCTAATGAACACATTCAATTGTGATAGCTTGTCGTTGTATCCTTAGACCAAGGAATCTTTATGACCGTTATACAGTAAAGAACCACGTTTGACTTGCTCCTAACGTTGTCCGTAACAATACTACCATAACGGACAAGATTGGCACATGGACGGATTGTATGAGTGATACGAAAGGCGGGTAAAGGATTTATCCCTCATAGAGATTAACTGAAGGTATCTGTTTAGGCCACTCGATAGAGATTAACTGAAGGGAGAGCATGGCCATGCCAACGATACGGGGTATCAGTATTCAGTAATCTCACAGATCGAGAAATAGAGATTGATTAAATAAGGGTGACATCTCTATGCCTTATGATCAATCTAGATATTGGGCGATAAAGGGATAGCGACATTTATGACATGAGGTTGAATCGATTCATCGATCATCATGCGCGTCGGGTAATCATAACGTCTTACTAGAGGCCACTTATGATGGATCGGGTAAAATGAAATTTTACGCCGATCCGCCGACCTCGACATGAGCCTAGAGGGTCACGCACATAGGATATGGATTATGAGAGACAAAGAAAGGTCGGAGATACTCGAGAGAGAGGTATGGGCAAAACTGGACGTTTTGGGC
The DNA here is from genome assembly GCA_963920655.1 of Geranium rotundifolium. Lineage (NCBI taxonomy): Eukaryota > Viridiplantae > Streptophyta > Magnoliopsida > Geraniales > Geraniaceae > Geranium > Geranium rotundifolium. The sequence continues at coordinate 4,942,065 of OY987321.1, read as the reverse complement.
CATGAATATGTGTAATTGAATGTGACACGCGAATTGAGAAAGACTAAATCTTTCATCGATGTCGCGTCGGACTTTGTACGATAAGTTCGGGGGGAAGTTGGACGCGACATGGGACCTCATGGCCGAAGCATTGGGCTTCGTGCCACGAGGCCCTAGTGGCCGACCCAACCAAGGCCCAATAGTGGAGCAAAGGGTGAGTCCCTTTCTCCATTAACTTTGGTTAAGTGGATGATGACTAGATACACATTAACCTAATACATGTTGGGTAAGTGTGATTAAAGGTGGCCACCCAATGACCATCATCATCTTCTCATAACCCAACACACATCAATTCAACATTACACTTACCAACACACCAAGAAAAATATCACAAGATTGTGTGTTTCTCTCCCTCTCTCTTCAAGTTCGGCTGAGAGCTCCTCCTTCCCATCCTCTTGCTCTCTCTTGCTCACTTGCTCACTCTTCTTTTCTAGTAAGGTAGAAGAGTGTAGGATCCTTAAGTGATCATCCTATCCGTGTGGACTTGCCTAGAGTTGAAGATCTGAAGCGTTCTTCAAACCGATTCGAAGAAACCGAAGGTAAACTTGTGATTTTGGTTTTGCATTGGGATTCAATGGTTTGATGTTCTTGGAAAGTTCTTGGGGTTTATAGTTGTTGCTTTCGCTTCCATATGACTTCTTGATAGCCCCAAAGTTCCTAACGGTGTTGTGTACTATCCATTATCGAAACTTTTGTTCTTTGTTTTTCTCGTAATCAAATGGCTCACGAATTGGTCATGTTTGTTTTAACTAACAGTAGTTGAGATTATGGTGAAGAGTCAGTCACACCATCTGTAACTTTAGTTGTCCGGCTTGACGTCGGGTTAGTTAATATTTAATTAATAAAATTCGTTTTTCCTTCAAAAAATAAGAAGAAAAATGACACTTTTTTTTGAAGGACATTCCTCGTGGACAAGCCAAAAAAATACCATTTTCCTCTTATTACTTATCATGGTAAATTAATAAAAATAAAATGATACTTTAGTCATATAAGTATTAACAATTTTCATATAACTGTAAACCTTTTTTAATTTGTGTGGTGCCCTAATTATTAATTTTTTACTTTACTATAAAAAAACATCACGTGTCGTGTCGAGAAATTAGGGTAAGTGCTAAAAAATCAAGTGTAAGTGCTAAAAAATTGTAGTGGGTATTGAAAAATTAGGGTTTCTACACTATAAGTAGCATATTTGCGACTTTGTCACGATCGCGACAGGGTATGTCTCGTTCGTGACATCTCCGTAATGCTCATCGTCTCTCACTACGGTTTACTTGCCAAAAATTAATTTGTCACGATAGTGACGGGGTATGCCATGATCGTGACACCTTGAAATCTTCTCCAATGGTTGGATTGCCCCAATCGGACTTTTAATGAGAAATCTACACCACCGGAAAGTTTCAGCTGTTGTGTAAAATTTTCTTAACCAATTTTTAACTCCAATTATGCTCCTTACCTACAAAAATCAAAATTCCACCAAGGATCAAAAAGTACCAAATAATGGTCTTAGAAAGCCGAAACGAGGACAATTTGGTGCTTAAATGTGGAACCAAAGTGTAAATGCAAGGTCACATCGACCCAACCTGTGCTCAGGCCCGAGCCCAGAATGGACGAACGACGACGCGTATGGGTTTGGCCTAAGCCTGAGGTTACCCCTATAAAGCTCACACGAACAAGAGAGAAAAGAAACAATTTAAACCCTAAAATTAAATCCAATGCTAACCATGTGGGATTCCTAGTAAAATAGTAGAACTTAATTTGGGGGCTAACCAATTAAAACCCAACAGTCTCAACCTCCAGTGCGAACCAGCCTCGCCTTTAGCCGCATCTCCAACCTCGCTTCCTTTGCGAATCAGGTATCATCTCAATCCGCGCCTTCAATAATGTCGTCCTGGGTCGGCCAAACCAAAAAATGGAGGACGAGATAGAGCTCGAGAGAGAGGAGATGAAGAAGAGGCCAGAGACAGTCAGTGATGAAAGAGGCGATGGCGAGCTCATAAGCATTTTGCATCGTGGGCTTTTTAAAAAAGAAGTTATTAACTATTTAGGTTTTGAAAAGATTATTATTTTCTTTTAGTTTTAATTTCATATTGGGGGTACATTTCTAATTTCACATTAAATCTATTTTTGATTTTGTTTTTACTTTTAATGGGTAATTTTTTATTTTTTTAAAAAACTAATAAAATAGGCTAAAAATTTAACGAATTATAGTAAAGTAAAAAAAATTAATAATTAGGACACCACACAAATTAAAAAAGGTTTACAATTATATGAAAATTGTTTATACTAATATAACTAAAGTATCATTTTATTTTTATCAATTTACCACGATAAGTAATAAGAGGAAAATGGTTTTTTTTGGCTTGTCCACGAGGAATGTCCTAAAAAAAGTATCATTTTTCTTCTTAAAGGAAAAACGAATTTTATTAATTAAATAGCAACTAACCCGACGTCAGCCGGATAACTAAAGTTACAGATGGTGTGACTGACTCTTCACCATAATCTCAACTACTGTTAGTTAAAACAAATATGACCAATTCATGAGCCATTTGATTACGAGAAAAACAAATAACAAAAGTTTCGATAATGGATAGTACACAACACCGTTCGCTAATGATTCCTCCAAAATTGTTCAGCTCGTCCTGTTTAGCATCATGTAGAGTCACGGCCTCCAACTCATATGGATGGAGAAATCTCGTGATCTTGCTGCGGAATTCGTTACACATGCATCTTTGATAACCCCAGAGACCAATCGACTCAAACTAGTTAGCATCATGCAGAGCCACAGCCTCCAACTCATACAAATGGAGAAACCTCGTGATCTTGCTGCAGACCGACTTAAATTAACTTCCTCGATCAACCCTGCGATCAATATAGGCATCGTGAAATTCAAATCCTCCCAACTCATTGGGTTTAACCGGATCAACCCATCGACACCAGTGACTCCTCATTTCCTTCCAGTACCGATCACAATAAGACACGTATTAAATCTTAAGCAAGCCGAGGCCCCCTAGTTTGGTATGCTTGCACGAGTATGCCCACTGACGCCATATAACTCCGGCTCCAGGGACTAGCCCTTCATGCTCCGCCGTCACAACCCAAGCGCGACCCATCTGCAACTCCAGCCTCACACGTCTCAGCCCATCCCCAAACCACCCGACCTCGCCTCCATCAAAACCCGATCTACCACCCGACGACGCCTCCATCAGACCCGAATCCGTAGGAACTTTGGGGCTATCAAGAAGTCATATGGAAGCGAAAGCAACAACTATAAACCCCAAGAACTTTCCAAGAACATCAAATCATTGAATCCCAATGCAAAACCGAAATCACAAGTTTACCTTCGGTTTCTTCGAATCGGTTTGAAGAACGCTTCAGATCTTCAACTCTAGGCAAGTCCACACGGATAGGATGATCACTTGAGGATCCTACACTCTTCTACCTTACTAGAATAGAAGAGTGAGCAAGAGAGAGCAAGAGGAGGGGAAGGAGGAGCTCTCAGCCGAACTTGAAGAGAGAGGGAGAGAAACACACAATCTTGTGATATTTTTCTTGGTGTGTTGGTAAGTGTAATGTTGAATTGATGTGTGTTGGGTTATGAGAAGATGATGATGGTCATTGGGTGGCCACCTTTAATCACACTTACCCAACATGTATTAGGTTAATGTGTATCTAGTCATCATCCACTTAACCAAAGTTAGTGGAGAAAGGGACTCACCCTTTGCTCCACTATTGGGTCTTGGTTGGGTCGGCCACTAGGGCCTCGTGGCACGAAGCCCAATGCTTCGGCCATGAGGTCCCATGTCGCGTCCAACTTCCCCCCGAACTTATCGTACAAAGTCCGACGCGACATCGATGAAAGATTTAGTCTTTCTCAATTCGTGTGTCACATTCAATTACACATATCCATGGCCCAAAACGTCCAGTTTTTCCCATACCTCTCTCTCGAGTATCTCCGACCTTTCTTTGGCTCTCATAATCCGTACCCTATGTGTGTGACCCTTTAGGCTCATGCCGATGTCGGGGGATCGGCGTAAAATTTCATTTTACCCGATCCATCATAAGTGGCCTATAGTAAGACGTTATGATTACCCGACGCGCATGATGATCGATGATTCGATTCAACCTCATGTCGTACATGTCGCTATCCCTTTATCGCCCAATATCTAGATTGATCATAAGGCATAGAGACGTCACCCTTATTTAATCAATCTCTATTTCTCGATTTGTGAGATTACTGAATACTGATACCCCTTATCGTTGGCATTGCCATGCTCTCCCTTCAGTTAATCTCTATCGAGTGGCCTAAACAGATACCTTCAGTTAATCTCTATGAGGGATAAATCCTTTACCCGCCTTTCCTATCACTCATACAATCCGTCCCCGTGCCAATCTTGTCCGTTATGGTAGTATTGTTACGGACAACGTTAGGAGCAAGTCAAACGTGGTTCTTTACTGTATAGCGATCACAAAGATTCCTTGGTCTAAGGATACGACGACAAGCTATCACAATTGAATGTGTTCATGACTAGGGCTGTAAACGAGCCGAGCTTTTAACGAGCCGCTCGAGCTCGGCTCGTTAATTATTCGGTTTGGACTCATTATAATCGAGCTCGAGCCGAATTCGAGCTCAAGCCTGACATTTTAAGGCTCAATAGGCTCGCGAGCCGGCTCGTTTAATATTTAATTGATTACATATTTTCAAAATTTTAGTAGATATTTATAACTAATTTAGATGAGCTGAATCGAGTCGAGCCGATCACGAGCAGGCTCATTTAGTATTTAATGAATTATTATATATATTTATTTAATTTTAATGAATTTTTGAATTGAATATTAAGATAATCGAGCTGAGCCGAGCTCGAGCTCGAGCTCGAGCTTATCTAAGTTTTCTCGAGCCGAACTCGAGCTTAGTTACACAAGCTCGTTCGAGCCTGAGTCGAGTTCGAGCCGAATACTTTTTTCACGAGCCGAGCCGAGCCCTGCTAAATAGAGGCTCGATTCGACTCGTTTACACCCCTATTCATGACTGTATCTATACAACACCATTCAGTGCGGGTCGTCCAATATCACTCACCCGAGTGATATCTATGATCTGATTTCGGGAGCACTCACAATGGTAAATAGAACTATACCATAACGAATCATCCTCAAACTTGGTCGCTTCATTGAAGCATATTTGACCAGGGACCCGTTAAGTGTGATCTGTACAGATATATGATTCTACTACTTTTGTGCTTTAGTGACGTTAAAGTAAAGTGACGATGAATAAAATTCGCCTAGAAAAATATATATTGTGATGAATTAAAGAGCTCGTATACGCGTGTCTCACATGAACCCCTTGAGTACAAAATCAATCTGAGGGATGCTTTAACTATCAAAAAGTCTCCCTTTACATTTTTCTGTTATCTTTTTAGAAAGTTATGTTCAGTTTTTGTGAAATGACGAAAATACCCTTGCATTAAAAAATTAAAAAAAAATGATTTTGAATTTTTTTTTCTAATTTGTTACAAAAACAAGACGTCTAAATATAAAATTTTATTTTTATATTTTTTTATAAAAAAGATTTTTTTAAAATTATTTTTACCGCTAACATAATTTTTATTATTTTGTACAACGATAAAATTAAAAAAAAAAGTTCAAAATCATTTTTAATTGTTTATTTTAATTTTTCAGATAAAAGAGTATTTTTGTTATTTCAAAAAAAATAGTATAATTTTTTTAAAAAGTTAACAAAAATGGGTAAAGGGAGACTTTTTTGATGTTTATGACCGATAAAGTAAAACTTTTTGATACTTAACACACGTCTCAAATTAATGTTGTATTTAAGAGGTTCATGGGAGACACGTATAGTTAAAAAGGTCGTCTGAAATTTACACTAATAAATATATATACATGTATTTAAATTTCATTAAGTCATTTATATGAATAAGGAAAACATTTAACACATTCTGAATTTGTAACGAAACCATCCACCTGTCCAATCTTATCTCTCTCTCTCTCCGGCTCTTTCTCCCTCTCTTTCTCTGGCTCTGCTCGTCGTCTCTGTTCCACACCAATCTCCAGTTCAGCCATGGCGGACCCAAACACCGGTTTCAACCCAGAAACCAAAATCTTCCACAGCCTCCGACCCTTCGTCCCTCTCCCTCCTCCCACCGAGCCTCTCTCCGTCACCGACTACTGCTTCTCCCTCCTCCGATCGTCGCCATTGCCGCTCGACTCCACCGCCTTCATCGTCGACGCCTCCACCGGGAACAGCCTCACCTACTCCGATTTCATCTCCCAGACCCTCTCCCTCGCGACCCATTTGAGGACGACCCATTCTCTGTCCAAAGGCGACGTTGCTTTCGTGCTCTGCCCCACTTCGATCCACGTCCCTGTCCTCTACTTCTCGCTCCTCTCCCTCGGCGTTGTGGTTTCTCCGGCGAACCCATTGAGCTCCGACTCCGAGGTGGCCCACCAGGTCGAGCTCACCAGACCCTCCATCGCCTTCACCACCTCCCAGACCCAACACAAGGTCACGAGCCTCGTTCCCTCTCTGGTTCTCGTTGACTCGCCCGAGTTCGGTTCGGCACTGACTCGGGAACCGGAAATTGGGTCTGGGTCAGGACCCGAAATCGTGGTGAACCAGTCCGATCCGGCGACGATCCTGTTCTCGTCGGGGACGACGGGTCGGGTCAAGGGGGTGCTGCTGACCCACCGGAACTTCATCGCCCTGGTGGCCGGGTTTTACCACCTGAAGGCGGCGGCGGCGGCGGAGGAGGAGCAGCCGGAGCCGCACCCGGTGCCGCTGTTCACGGTGCCGCTGTTCCATGTTTTTGGGTTCTTCATGCTGCTCAGAGCGGCGGCGCTGGGGGAGACGATGGTGCTGATGGAGAGGTTCGATTTCGAGGGGATGTTGAGGGCTGTGGAGAGGTATAGGGTCACCTACATGCCGGTGTCGCCGCCGCTCGTGGTGGCGCTCCTCAAGTCGGAGCTGGTGGCCAAGCACGACCTCAGCTCGCTCCTGCTCCTCGGCTGCGGCGGCGCTCCGCTCGGGAAGGAGGTCGCCGAGCGCTTCAAGGAGAAATTCCCCAGTATAGACATCGTGCAGGTCAAACTTAACCCGAATCGATTGGATTTGAACTTTTACTTGTTTAGCAATTCATTGATTTTGATAATGTTGATGATGTTGCTATGCGATAGGGATATGGATTGACTGAGACCGGAGGAGGCGCGACGAGAATGATAGGTGTAGATGAGGCTCAGAAACACGGCTCTACCGGTCGTCTCGCCGATAATATGGAAGCCAAGATTGTAGATCCCGAAACGGGAGAGGCCTTAGGTCCGGGCCAAAGGGGCGAGCTATGGCTGCGAGGACCAACTGTCATGAAAGGTCATTGTTCATTTATATTTGATCCCCAGTTCATTTTGTGTGTTGAATGATAGTGTCATTGATTCAATGTCACGACTTTGAGGTAATAGTGCAGGATCTGATTGTTTTCTTACTCTCAAGGACCTTACATTTACATTTCATTTTGTATACCTCGTTACAGTGATAATTTCAAATAAATGTGTTATTGGTTCAATGTCATGACTTTGAGATTAGATTGTGAATGTGCATTGGCGTGGGTGCAGGTTATGTGGGAGATGACAAGGCGACAGCGGAAACCATAGATTCAGAGGGATGGTTGAAGACGGGCGATCTATGTTATTTTGATTCTCAGGGGTTCCTATACATTGTCGATAGACTAAAAGAGTTAATCAAGTACAAGGCTTATCAGGTGCTTCAGTTTGTCTGGAACTTGTCGTTTGAATATCGAGTCATAACAGTCATGCGGGTAATGCTTTGAAACATAATGTCATCTTATTGTATACGGGTCATGTTGTGCAGGTTCCCCCAGCCGAGTTGGAACACTATCTCCAGTCACATCCTGAAATCGCTGATGCTGCTGTGATTCCGTATGTATAAAATAGTTTCATCTCCTAATACGAACACTTCACATGTTTGTGTATGCTCGTTTTACACAGTATTGAGAAGATAGCTAGTGCATGAATTTATTTGATACACATTCGATCTCTGAATCATCTCTGTCGTCTCCATGTAGCTACCCCGACGAAGAAGCGGGGCAGATTCCCATGGCTTACGTAGTGAGGAAACCCGAGAGCAACATCACAGCAGCTCAAGTCATGGACTTCATAGCAAAGCAGGTTTGCAATATAAAACATGGCCGGCTTTGTGGATAAACTATGAGGTCGCCTCGTTCCAGTCCCCATCAGGCTCGGTTTTGATTCGTTATTGTTGCAGGTTGCACCATACAAGAAGATACGGCGGGTAGCGTTCGTCAGCGCCATCCCCAAGTCTCCGGCGGGGAAGATTCTGCGGAGAGAGTTGGTGGCTCATGCTGTCTCGGGCGGTGCAAGCAAATTGTGATTCATGGGTTTGAAATTGCTGGATTGTTTGGGGTCTACATTGGTCCATAAATCATAATAGCCGATAGATGAACAAAATAGTATAGTTTTGGGTTGAGCAGATTATTATACATATATATGTCATATGGCCTCTCGTGGGGATGGATTATGGTAAATCCTTCGTCATGGTTAATAATTTCTTGAGGTTTTCGTGAAATATAATGTCGATTTCGAAAAATTAATAACAAAAGGTGTTCAAATCGATCCCATGTAAAAGAGATTTGTTATCACTTGTACATGTCAGATTTGTCATGTACACCCCATATTATGATTTGTAACTTGATGCTTATTTTTTTTTCTTTAAATTATATTATTTCTTGTCTACTTTGAGATATCTATTTTTTGCATGCAAATTTTGTTACAGGATACCCGAAATTTTAAGAGAAATAAAACTCATGATTATGAAACTTTCAGATTGTAAAGTTCATCTCATATGGAATGCTAGAGTGAAAATCATTTTTATGGTAATTATTTAAAAAAAATATATTATCAAGAGGAATTGAAAGAGATCTCGAATAAGAAGCAGCGGACACTAAATTCAGAGGATAATATATTAAGAGCCTGGAGAAAGAAAAAAAAATAGAAGCTGAAAACTACTAATGACCAACTTTGAATGATTTAGACAAGTATTTGATAATTTTCTCTACTCAAAAGTTGGATATGAGAAAATCGATAACTTGAAACTTTTTTTAAGTGTTCACAATTTCTTTTCGAGGTTAAAGATCAATAGGAGAAGAGTAAATGAGGTGGACCATAACAACATAATGGAAGTGATAGATTAGTGTTTAACTATAAATAGACTATATACAATTTTAAATATTTAAATAAATACTCAACCATCTTAAAGTTAATAAATATATTTATTGTTAAATTGGATTTAACAAACGTCCCCAAAAAAAAGACAAGTTTGCTTCGTCAGAAGCGTAAAGTGAGCACAAAAATATCCATTCTGAAATATGATACAAAAGTGTTTCCCTCTTAGCATCAACCTACGGATTCTTCCATTTTCCAATGGGAAAACCAAATTCCATCGACCCAAACACCGGCTTCTGCCGTGAAACCAAGACCTTCCACAGCCTCCGGCCGCCGGTGCCCCTCCCGCCGCCGTCTCAGCCTCTCTCCATCGCCCAATTCTGCCTCTCCCTCGTCTCCGCCTCCGCCACGCCGCCGTCCGCCCCCTTCCTCGTCGACTCCGCCACCGGCCACCGCCTCACCTTCTCGCAGTTCGTCCGCCAGACCCGCGACCTCGCCCTCCATCTCCGGCGAACCTACTCTCTCTCCGCCGGAGACGTCGCCTTCGTCCTCTGTCCTTACTCGTCCCGCGTCCCCGTCCTCTACTTCTCTCTCCTCTCCCTCGGCGTCGTCGTGTCTCCGGCGAACCCGCTCAGCTCCGAGTCCGAGTTGGCTCACCTGGTACGGATCAGCGAACCGGTCATCGCCTTCGCCGCCGATCAGACCGCGTACAAGCTCCCGGAGGGCCTGATTCGGCTCGGCACGGTGATCGTGGACTCGGCCGAGTTCGGTTCCGTGTTGAATCGTAGATCTGGCTACGATGAGAGCGAGAGTGGTCAGATTGTTGATGAGGTGAAGCAGTCGGATCCGGCGATGATACTGTACTCGTCGGGGACGACGGGGCGGGTCAAGGGCGTGATTTTGACTCACCGGAACCTGGTGGCGCTAGTGGCGGTTCTGCATTTTAACAAGCAGATTGAGGGCCACCAGGTCCGAGAATCGGAGGTCTCGATCTTATCGGCGCCGTTGTTTCATATGATTGGGCTGTTGGTGCTGTTGAATGCGGCGGCGCTGGGTGGGACGCTGGTGGCGATGGAGAGGTTCGATTTTGAGGCGATGCTGAGGGCGGTGGAGAGGTACAAGGTCAAGTATCTCCCGGCTTCGCCGCCGGTGGTGGTGGCGCTCGTCAAGTCGGAGCTGGTGAGGAAGTACAATCTCAGCTCGCTCCAAACCGTCTCTAGCGGCGGTGCGCCGCTGGGCAAGGCGATGGTGGAGCGGTTCAGGAAGAAGTTTCCGAACGTCAGGATTGGACAGGTAATAATCTCAAGCTAGCTTGATAAGTCCCAATCCAACGTGAGTTGGTTAGGAAAGATTAATCAGATATAGCAACGCTTTGATTATACCCTAGGCGTTAGTGGAGAGGGAGAGCGCCTTCTAAAGACTTATTAGTCTGAAAATAAATCAGATTAAATAATGTGAATGATAGAGAATTAATGAGTGATTAGTTGAATAGGATATTTTTACAATATTGAATTTGATTGTATATTGTTTGAACATGAAGAGTGTTGTAATAATGTGTTAAGTTAAATTTCTGCTAATGGTATTTTTCGCCTCGCGCCAAAAAGATGTGAATTACTGAGTTTCTTAGAATATATTGTATAGGTTATGAACTCTGCAATTATAATGCCTGAACCAGACTTCTAGTTTGGAAGCTGACCAGATCCACCTCTAATATTGCTTATAATGAATGTATACTGCAGTACTTGTTGATTTGATTTTGGCATGAGAATTATATGGTACCGTTAGCTAAATTTGGTTTGTCTTCGTCAACATGGCCACAATCTACTTCATGGTCTTGATAGATTCCTTCAGTGTTCTCTTCTACCTCTCGAGTCTTGACCGTGTATCTCTTAATCGTTTCTGTGTTTTTCATTACGCTGAGTGCCCACTGCCCAATAGTGAAAGGACAAACATGTTTTGGCAATTGGATATGATTTAGTTTCTGAATTTTTGTTTTCTCGATTTAATTGTATAGGGATATGGTTTGACTGAGACTACGGCTGGTGTGGCAAGGATGGTCACTCCAGAAGAGTTTGAACGTCATGGTTCTGTTGGTCGTCTTGTTAGCAACATAGAAGCCAAAATAGTTGATCCCGATACTGGAGAGGCCTTACCTGCAGGACATACCGGGGAGCTGTGGTGTCGAGGACCTACAATGATGAAAGGTTATAACAGTCTCTTACAGCCTGAGTCATAACATGCACTATCATATCGGTCTTTTATGTGACGTAGAATGATGGTGCAAGTGCAGGTTATGTAGGAAACGACAAGGCAACTGCTGAAACCTTAACTTCAGAGGGCTGGTTGAAGACTGGTGACATTTGTTACTTTGATTCGGAGGGTTTCCTCTATATCGTTGATCGGTTAAAGGAACTAATCAAATACAAAGCATATCAGGTAACTTAACTGAATTACCTGGAAATTATCAGCAGGCCTATAGCAACCAATAAAATCATATCAATTGCAATACAATCTTAATATGTGCATACAAATTTGCAGGTTCCGCCAGCAGAATTAGAGCACCTACTGCAGTCAATACCTGAAATTGCAGATGCTGCCGTGATACCGTAATGATTGAAACCTCGTTACATTTACATTAAAATTGTATTGTTTCATAATGTTATGAGATTGTTTTTGTAAATCGGAACCAGATATCCCGACGAAGATGCAGGCCAAATTCCCATGGCTTATGTTGTGAGAAAGCCTGGAAGCAATATCAATGCCGCACAAATTATGGAGTCTATTGCAAAACAGGCATGCCACTTTACTTCCCATTAGAGCAATGTCATGGACTGTTCATACACAAGACTTTAATCCTGAAACATATTAGATCTGATCATATTCTGATGTCTTGAAACACATTAATAACTGGGATAATTTCTCGTTGCAGGTAGCGCCTTATAAGAAGATAAGACGATTAGCTTTCGTCGATTCTATTCCGAAGAACCCTGCAGGGAAGATATTGAGGAGGGAGCTAGTCAGGCGGGCTGTATCTAATGCCACACCCAAACTGTGATTTCAATTTCATCTCTTACAACAGAGAGTTGCACATATTGGGAATCATTTCAAAGCTCTTATAGAAGACAACCCTATTTCTGAGAGAGAAAATACAGAAAATTTCTGATATTGGAAATGAGAGAAAATCTTCCACCTGAATTGACGATAGTGAATTAATCCTACTTCCTAGAATGCGTTTATGGAAAATACAAATGACTAATCTATAAACAAATGAATATTCATATTTACAGACTAGAAAATCTAACACGTTTACACTGGTGTTAACTCCAAACTAGCAGAAAATGTAGCTGAGAAAAAAAAAGAACTCATCTCTCAGAATAAAATTACAAACAGTTGTAGTTAAGTGAGAAAGCTGTCAACTCAGTCTTATACTTTAAATATATTGTTGTGAGAGATTTATTTGAATGTCATTGATTATTTCGTGTACTGTGCTGTAAAAGTAAACTACTTGATGGTCGGGAAGTGGACGCGAGGTTTAGGGCGCACCGCCACCCACTCGTCACTTGCTTCCCTGACTAACGCGCATCAGAACACGGTCGTCTATCAAGTAAATTTATAAGTTTCCGGCTTTACCGGGTCGAACTCTCGGGGACCAAATGTGGGTGTCATAATTGGGCAATTCGTGCCTTCCTTCCCGACACGACTCGAAAAAGTAAATACACAAGTGGGAAAGTTTAACTAACTATACTAAGCACACGACTACAACTACTCTACAACTAGTGCAAGAAAGTAAATGTGGGGCGGATGGTAGATGGTTGGTCGGAAGTCAAGAATTCGAGAACCTAAGGAACTAAACATGATTAAGGCTACCGAGCAATCAAATGAACCATAGACAATTCATAAAATTACAAGAGATCCATTCATCAATTCATAAGCACTCAATTAATCTATCGCATGCAAATCGGACCTATGTCTTAATTACCGAATCTCGCCTCTCGGCAAAGAGCGACATAACTAGCCCGATTCTCGTGATTCAAGGGATGTTTCCACACTCGCTCACTACATTACACTACTCCTACTCGATCATCAAACTAACACTAAGAGCAAGCATGTCTTCCCCCCGTCATCCCGAGACTCAAACTAATTCACTAAAACCGACAATGATCGAGCCCAAAATGAGGACGCATAACGCCGTCACCTTGGTTCTACCAATTCACGCTCTCGAACCTTTCTCTCGAAGCGGTTTAACAACTATGGCAAGAACAATCATGCAAGCAATCACAAGCTCTCACTAATAATCACAAGCATTTCATACTCAAGCAAATTAAGCACGGCGATCTCAAGTTCTCACTCAAAATCTACGGTAGAACACAATAAACATGCAACAAATAATTAATTACTCATAAATATCCGAATTTAAGCCATAATCAAGGTTTAGCTCCCATGACCTAGGTTTTTAACCCCAAATCATGGTGCTCAAGCATTCAACTACACAATAAGCTAGATTCAAGATATAGAAGAAGTATACAAACCAAAAACCCAAGGACATGGGTTTTGGGAAGATCAAAATCCTCCAATCTAGCTTCTTCATATAGCTTCTTGCCTCCTCTTCTTCTTTCCATGGTGGTGGTGGTGGAAACCCTCCCTTGGAGCACCAAAAATGGCCTCCAAGGGAGGGCTTTGGAGCCCTTTCTCTCTAGAAAACTCTAGGTGGCCGAAACCCTCTCAAAATCTGATTGTGTGTAAGTGTTGTCTCTCGAAAATTAGGGTTTATGCTCTTTAAGTAGCAGTTCTGCGACTTTGTCACGATCTTGACACCTCTTGTCACGATCGTGACAACCCTTTTTTAATTGCCGTCAGAATGGCGCCTATGTCACGATCTTTACATGGCTTGTCACGATCGTGACACCTTTTTTTCTTCGAGTCCCGATCATCTCGCCACAGTGCCACGATCGTGACTTTCTTCTTTATCATCTTCTTGTCACGAACATGTCACGATCGTGACAGCATCGTGACATCGCCTTTTTGCCGTTGCAACGCCGATTTGTCATGATCGTTGTAGAGATCGTGACAAAGCTCCTGGAGTCGACTTCTATGTTGTCACGATCGTGACTAATAATGTCACGATCGTGACATTCTTCTTTTCTTGATTTCTCCAGTTGCTTGGGCTGCAAGCCATCTCGGCTATCGCTCCGAACTCGCTCCAAATATACTCCAATTAGGCTCCAATACCTACAAAGGTCAAAATTCCACCGAGGATCAAAAATATCAAAATATTGGCTCTAAAATGCCGAAACGAGGACAATTCGGTGCTTAAATGCGGAACAGAAGTGTAAATGCAATGGCACATCGGGCCCGCATCACTACTTATTTTGTGATACATATTCCGCATGTTACAAAGCTACGCAAACTTGACGGAAATAATTAATATTATTGATTATATTGTTGTATTGTCATATAATTTAACAAGACCGGTCTTTTTTTCCGGTTCAAGCAAATAAATCCTAGCATAATTTATGTTATTTGATACATTGTGATATTTGGTGTAGTTATCACACGCCGTCTCTTTTGTTCTTTAGCTAAAATCAAATTTTATTTAGATAATTGCAATTAACGTGACATCAAACTGGACAGTTGAAACTACAGTTAGTGGGACAGACCTCTCACCATAACTTCAACTACTGTTAGTTAAAGCATGTTTGGCCACGACTGAGCCACTTTATTACAGGATCGACAAGCAAAATTTAATAAGTAATTAACCACCAGGACTGAAAGAATGCGCCTTGTGTCGATTGTGGAGTTTTCTTATTAGAGCCATTTTTTAAAAATTTCGTCATTTTTTTATTAAAAAGTTAATAGATTTAAAGAAAACATAATGGGGTAACTTGAGTCTTTTGGTAACTTAAAGGCTTTCACAAAACACGCATTTGTTTTAGGAGATATAAGTGAAAATCGCATATACCTAGAGGGAGGTATGCGCACATCCGCACGTCGGCGATCCTTCATGCGGCGTTTTTGGTTGTCCAAATTTGTCGCTGTAAGTAAGGGCGGCGGACAAAGACATTAAGTGTTAAGTTTATGCGGCTCGTATCTTCGATAACGACCGCGGACTGTGCATATGAACATTGTCTTTATGCCCAAATGGTATAATAATATGTTAAGGTAAATTACACTTTCGTACATTTAAGTATCAATGATTTTTAATTTAGTACGCTTAACTTTATTTTTATCACGTGTGATACCCTAACTATTAATTTGTTTTAACTTAACAAACTTTTTTTAAAATTTGTTAGTTTTTATGTTAAAAAGACAAAATTACCCTTAAACACTTTTTAAAAATTTTAAATGATACCCTCGTCTCATCATATCTCAACCCTAACCTAATAATAATCACAACCAATGATGACTATAACTCTAATAATAAATACTAATTTACTAATTAATGTAATTATCAATAACTTAAAATTTATCAAAAATAAATACAAAATAAAAAAAATCACAAGAGAACCTCCTCGGAGTCTTTAAATTTAATATTAGATTTGGGGGGGCATAATTGTCAGTTCACGTTAAATTTTTGTTTTTTTTCTTTTGATTTTCTATAAGGGGTATTTCTGTCATTTTTTTAAAAATACTAACGGAATATCCAAAAAAACTTAACGAAGTTTACTAAAGTGAAAAAAATGAGTTGGACCACCACACAGCCTAAAAAGATAGCTTTTTTTTAATCAACAAAGTCATTCATTCATATTAAGCTCTCGTGAACAACCCTACAATTAAACCGACCAATTGTAATAAGCAGGACACAAACAAACACATCGCATTAAACATGACTTATTTAATCATAACAAACAGTCAAATACAAGTATAAACAACTAAATATAATAATAACTCCTCCGAGTACCAACTGAGACTCGAATTCTAGTTCGGAGACCAACCAGTGGTTAGGTGTACCAAACTGTAACTTTCTCTATATATTATTAATTTTTTATCTCATATATGATTATATTTTTAATACAAAACGAGTTTTTCCAATTGTCTCCAAATTTCAAATTCTTCTTCCTTTTCAGCTCGTCGAGTTTTCCCCGAGTTTTACAACCCTAGTCACAAAAGTGATATATTAAAAAGTGGAGGGTTTCGCAGAATCTTAAGCACAACATAATATAAAAACTTAACCGCAAAATCTCACGCCTGATCCAAATTATTCGATTAATTGATAAGATAGCGTTAGAATCTTTAACTTTTGTAGACTTCTTCAAGGTCTTCGTGGTCTGTGCAGATATAAACGTCTCCAACGGGGATCTGTCTTATAGGTTGGTTACGATCTAGGGACTTGTGAATTATGGGCCAAAACATTAATCTGGACTTGAACTCAAATCATTTGAGTTGCCTACGTACTACTCTTAAATAAGGATCAAAGCATACATAATTCGTCTCGTGCCCGAAAAATCTTTTGGGAACAATAATACAAATTTCTTTTTGGACTTTATATGAATCTTACCAAAACTAATTTCGGATGTACTTTAAATTATATATTTTCACAAAAAAACTATTTTGAGAACTCTCTCATATATATTAATGATTTTAAAGTTATGCCCATCACAATGATCAGAAATCAACGAAATCACAATATGATTATATTCATGAACACACATATAAAGAGAAACATCTAATGCTTATAATCACTAAACACACACATACAAATAAAGAGAAGCATCTAATGCTTATAATAATCTTAATACCTCTGGCAGCCCGATTTCCTCTCGTGAGCCCTTGGATGATTCACTTAAAATTGTGACTGGCACTTCACTAATTTCTTTTGATTGTGCCGTTCGTGTGTGGACTTTATGCAAGCGCTTGGATTTTACATGCGAAGTCACCGATAAGGAAATGATCCAATCTTTTAAAGCTAGGGAAATCATGAACATGACAAATCGCGCTTCATAGTTTCTCTCTTTTATTCCGTTGTTTGGATTTGTCTGTTGTCTTGTTTTTTCACGTTTTCCTTGCTGTAATTTAATTATCACTGCTGCATCTTTTTCTATAATGTTATTGTTGTACTTGGCTAGTTTTTGTTCCCTTCTAGAAATTTTTTTCTAATTTCATCAATAATATTTTCTCGACTTTCAAATCGATAACATTATTAGTGGCCATCTGACATGTATAGAGCTACACCCAAACTGTGATCTCAATTTCATCTCTTACAACATAGGGTTGCACATATTGAGAACATCTTCTTTTTTGAATAGTTTTCAGCCTATTTTCCTACAAGCTCATAGTTCTTATATAAAAAAACTCATCAGAAATTGTGTCTTCTGCCACCTGAATTGGCGATAGTGCACTAATCCTACTTCCTAGAATGAGTTTATGGAAAATACAAAAGACTAAACTATAAACATATGAATATCCATATTTACAGACTAGAAAACCTAACTTCATATCATATCTGGTACCCATAGTCTATCTAATATGGCATTTATATATAGAGCCAAACTTCCCCAAAACTGATTTTCTTTTCATCATAAATTGAAAACCCACATCCAAAAATGTCTCTCATTACTGGCTTTTGGCTCATTTTTTTCATTGATGATTTTGCAAACCTTCCTCTCAAGCAGTCAAGTCAATGCAGTGATCCATCAAGAATTTGCCAAATCCAAACGCAGACCTGATTGATGCCTCTGTAACTAGTTGAAGTTGATCAATTGATGATATCGATCTCTCCCTCCTCAGCATCATCAACGGGCTCCTCGACACTTTTGGGTGGCGGTACTGGTTCGTCTTCATCATCTTCGTCATCGTCAACCTTCATGTACAGTCCTAATTGCTCCAAGGGATTACCGCTTCCCTGGAGTTTGAAACTACCCAGCATCTCTGGAGAAAGATCAGGGCTGGCTTCCTCCATATTGCTTGGTAAATCGTCGCCATTGCTAGTAGCTTGGAGCATTTCTAGATCTTTCAAGAACCGGATGCTCTCATTGATTTCCACTGCCTTCTCCATCTGCAAATACCAAGTAAATTGTCTGAGTGGCAATCAACATATGCTATCATTTGAATTCTGCCATATATGAATGTATCGACTTTACCTCTTCCAACTTCTGACGGGCAGCTTCTCTCTCTAGCTCCCTCTTCTTTCTAGCTTCAGCTGCAGCTTTTGCTTCAGCTTTTGCTTCTGCTTTCTTTCGAGCCTCTTCTGCTGCTTTCGCTTCTGCTTGAAGCCGGGCTTTTTCTGTTCATAAAGAGAGAATAACCCAATATTATACACAGAACTTCATTTAACTAATCAAAACTACAAGATAAATACACAGATGTGTAGTGCAAAGACAAACCTTCTCTTTGCAGCCTTTCTAGTTCCTCCCTCTCCTTCCGAAGTTTCTCAGGATCCCGCTTCTCACCCTGAAACCAACCATATAAGATGCAATTTTTTATATAAACATAAAAATGATGCGAAGAGCGCACTGTTTCTTTTATTGGTAGTAAAAACCACTGCACTGGTTACTAACCTTTTCGAGTGCCTTTTCATGAGCTTTAAGAATTGTGTCAGCAAAACGGTTTTTCAATAAAGCTGTACGGTAAAGCTTTTCGGAGGGAGCACTCTCTCCTAAAATGTTACAGTAGATGAGTCAAAGGATCAAGGACTAACAGCGGATAGCATTTTCCGTTATGTTCACATACTTACCCTCTTGATTATCATCTAGTTTAGCAGAAATTGGCTTGGATTGGGTGCTCTGCTCAATTTCACTTATTACCCCATTTGTATGGTCTGCAGAATACATGCAAAACAGAGATACATGAGAACACAAACCTAATCTAATTATATTGAGGGAGGAACCAACACAACTACCGAGTAAGTGAAAAAAAGAGAATATAAATAGACCAACTTACTATCTTTCATGTCTGGGCCATTTATAACACTCTGCTTTTGCTGGAAATTTGCACCTGCATCTAAGTTTTCCTAGCCAAATACAAAAACATGATGCCAAATAATGTTAACTACCCATCACTTTGCTTGGCATATGTGAGATTATTGAGGGAGGACTTAACACAGACAAAGGCCCGATCATTTCAGTCCGGATAAAGCCTCCGTGAAGTAAGATGACTAATATACCTCTTTTAGAGTAGCGTTATCACCATCGGATTCACTTTCAGATGAACTACTCGAGTCTGAATCTGAATAGAATATTCAGAATATCACAAACGGTAAATGAGATGCTCAATTTTTATACAATGAAAACATCTCAAAGAGAGATAATTGTGATGACATGAAAAGTCAGAACTATTTAATATTTTTGGAACATTAAAGAAAATATTTAGTGATCAAGTAGGTAGCCTGAGTGCAAAACTTAGCCATCTAGACTACTGCATTCACAATCCAACTTGGGAAATTATGAAATATTAACAAAGAAAATGAAACCTTTGGTTCAGTCCAAACAAACTCATGCACATTGTTCAGCTAACAATCAAACCCAACAACCAAAGGATATAAGAAAATATAAAGAACATTTGACACGGAGATATAGCCAGTCGACCATGGAGTTAGATTATGTGATTGTTCACGCGCAATAGCAGTATTGTAAAAACTGCTAGGCGCTAGTCAGTTGGAGAGGGCTTTCTAGGGACTAATCGGGGAATAGTCGGAAAATAAATCGGATTAAATGATTGTTCAGGAATTATAAAGGATTAATCGGGAACTAGTCGGGTATTTTTACAACATTGCACACTAGGACTAGAAAAAATCACTGAAACTTGTAGATCTGTGTGACTCAATAACATGCAAAACACAATGATCTGCTTGAAGTATCATAAAGACTACTACGAAAATCATTCTCGAATACCATAGATATGTGGGAAGAGACGGGTTGGTTGTTGTTATATTTCTCTCTGCATTCATGTCTGTTGCATATTCGTGTTTGCAACATTTAACACACAACTAATTATGATTCCTCCTCTCCCCCCTTGTTGCAACCACATGTATGGTTCCCAGAAATCATAGCAGTACATCGTTCATTTTTAAATTGTAAAATTCCTCGAATTTGCATAATTCCTATAATAGAACCGGTGCATCAAAATATATGTCCAGTGTACCAGATTATCTGGCCTGGTATAAACAACAAATTAGAATAACCAAAAGCACATGCCTTTTGAGGTTATGCTAGTAACTTGATAACATTTGAGCTCAGCTACAAAGAGATATTAGAAGTCAAGTACAGTCAGAAAGATGTACCAAGGCTGAATATGTCCCACCAGAAATAAGGATAATCAAGGTATATCGTTAATGAAAAAACCAAAAAAAAAAGCAATTATGGTGACAAAACATGGGAGGGCTAGAAGTATTAAATTGAGATACATCAACATGTGCTGACATAAACCATATATTGTGAACAGCAAAATTCCTGGCTTATATTCTCCACACCCCATAAAATAAGAAACAAACTCCGAAACAACAAAAAAGCAGATAAAGGGTTCGCAGAAATACAAACCACTTGATGAAGAGCTTGAATCTCTACTGGAACTACTAGAAATGCTGCATTTACTGTTCCCCAATACAATATCTTTCTCTATCTCTATTGGAGGATAGCTCGAAATAGGAGGATCATCTCCACCAACAATATCTACATCTTCATCATCATCTACTGGTGCATCATTTCCTGAGAACAAAAATAGAGACAAACTGTTAACTGGAACAATGCAAGTAACCACAAGTTTCACACATTCACTAGCAAAGTGTTCGAATTAGAAAATACCTTTGTGAGGTTGCAATGATAAGTTACTAAGACCCGATTCATTACAAAGCTGCAAGGAAAAGAATTTCGTGTATGAGATAAAATTGCATGTAATAAGAGGTCAGAAAAGCAAACAGAATGAGAAGGAAAGAGAGACCTCCATCTCACAAGGTTCGGCTTTTGACTTGTTTTTCTGTTGCTCCAGCGAGTAGTCATCTAATAGCTTTTTTAATTTGAACAAGGTCTCATCACTGAGAGCATCCATATCAATCTCAATTTCATCGTCACTACCCTGAACCGCAACAGAACTCTGCTCTGTAAGTAAACCGGAAATGCTTTCAGGATATTCTCCCTGCAGAGCCTCCAGTGCAAGGCTAATATTATGCTTATCCTCGTTAGTCATGATCCGTTTAGGAGCCTCTGACTTGACCCTGTTTATTACAGGCATTAGTTTCTTCTTCAATGGAGGGATTTGTGGAGGAACTTTAGTTTCAAAATGAGCAGCCGATCTTAAAGGTGCAGAATGTGTTTCACTGTCTCCTGGAAGTTTTTTTTCTATAGACTTCCATCTCCCTTCAAAAAACTTGCTTAGCGTCTCAGCCATGAAATGATAATCATTTCCGCGAGGATTGTATGCCATTGCATTTGAGAAAGTAAGCCGGACATCTGCAGCATATTCCAATGGGCTATAGTATCGACCCAAACTTAAATTGCTCTTCACTGTACTCAAATCCATTGGATGCTTAATGATGGTGAAGTAATCAGGAATATTCAACTTCACCGGATCCACTGGAGTGTTGAAAGCATTACCAAACTTATGGCCCATCAACCGCTTTAGCAACGCCTCACACTGTTTCATTAACAGTGCATTCTCAAAGGTTGCTGGGACTGCCCTTTTATGGGGCTCAATATGCGAAATCACACCCCTTTTTGTGTGCTTTCCATTCCGCCCTGGAGGTGCTGGTTTCTTCCCCTGAGGAGCCAAAACAGAGGAGGACCTATGGGGGTTATGTGGAGCAGTCCTCATCAACCCATCACTGCAACTCCTAACATCACAAGAAGGGGATACAACACTACCAGACAGAGAAGCAATCTTTTTCTGAAAGGCCCTGACTTGTTCAAGTTCAAATTCTAGTCTTGATTTAAAATCTCTCTTTTCAGACGATGATATCTTTGACAACGACAAAACACGCACTGGGACATCAAAACTTTCATAACCATCCGAACTAATCTTTATCCTTTTATAAGTATTTGCATCCCCAGAAACAGTCATTTCAGTGTCAACTCGCCCCGAGCTACCAAACCATTCTGATTCACCCACAATATCAACCTCATCGTGCCTGTACTCTGCAACAGTCTTGGCAGACTGCCCTCTCGAGTGCTTCCTAGATTTCTTTGTCATTTGTGAGCGCAAAAACTTTCTTGGTTCCTTCTGCCCACTGAAATCTATAGGAAAAGTGGGCGCCATAAGAGTATCTTCCAAATGTTGGACATACCAACTGCAACAATTGCCAAGTTTTGTATCAATTTCCGGGCTCCACCTAACTATTAAAACACAGAACTTAAAATCCTCGAATCTAAATCCTTCAATTCCAGAACACAGGGCACAAGATTACCGCCAGTTCCAGTCCAAACACAATTCCAAAGTTTAGGTTTTTCACAACACTCCAGCAATGGCAACGATTCCACCAACAAATCAATCGAACCTCGAAATCTTCCACATCTAAAACATTCAACCCAGCCAATATCAAATTCAACAATGCTCAACCATTCCCTCCTCAAATCAAAAATCTTCTCCGAATCGATAACAAAATTTGCACCAAAAGAAATCCAATAACCTGTTGGCCGAGATCGAACCCGGCCAAAACAGAAACCCTAGGTCCAAACACAAATGCGCGCACACGAGAGAGAGAGAGAGCGAGAGCGAGAACCAGAAACCACAATGCACCAAGATACACGATTACAGTCAGCGAAACTGAAACCAGAATCCAGATTCAGAGACCATCCACAGTCGAATCGGTAACGAAGAAGCGACCTTCGAATTTTGAAACCCTAGCTCGCGCCAAGTCCACTGCGAAGAGAGGGACAGATTCTGAACGTACACGGAAAGTAAAAAAAAAATCGAGAGGAAATTGCACAAATCAAAAATCAAGCCTCGGTCTTCTATTTATAGGCCCGGTGGCCTCCTTGCCCGCCGCCGAAGAGGAATCCCAGCCGTTCGCTTCTAGACGACGCGTGATCCCACGGCTCGTATCGTATTTTCGTTTTGGCGCATCAGATCTGGATCCAACGACCGTGATGGGGACGCGTTACAGCGTGTTTTCGACCTACCGTGTTGATTAACTTTACCTTGAGTCGGTCTACCAATAAATTAATATAAAAATTAAAGATAATTCCAAATACTGACCATAGAATTATTTTATTTTATATCTATAAACTGTTAGAATGGATTATCACAAACAATTTAAAAATTAATTAAAATCCAAGCAACCAATTATATGTTTCTAAATTGATAAAGAGAGAAAATATTTGAACTTTTTTTTATATTAAAAAAAATTGAGTACTTTTAAAAATGTTAAACGTTCACTTGTGGTGTTCTTTATTTAGAGGCCTCTTTTTTTTCAAATTTATTGCTCTGTATTTTTTTTTCCTAATGATAGTAAAATCATGCAGTTAAAATCATATAATTAATGTTATCACCAATGACAATAAAATGGTCTAAAACTCTTTATTCATCTACATGAACCTAAATTAATCCAACAATATTATAATTTTTTAAAGATATATTTATAGTTTACCAAACAATTTGTTTTCTTCTTATTTTTTAAGAAAATGACCATATATGGATTTGTCGTAAGAGCAGTTAAACAATATTATGGTAGTTGGTCTAAATAATGAGATATAGTAATGTGAATTAAAATATACAATAAACTAATTACTTAAATGGAAAGGAAAGGAAAGATTTGGAATTTTGTTTAAGGAACGATTTGAGAAAAAATAATTAACACGAAACAAAATAGATGTTTGATAAATAAACTTAAAACATTTTGCCAATGAGCTAAGCAGGTGTGAAGCCTGCTAAACTGGAAAACTAAACAACAAACAAAATACGATGAGATTATTTTATTAATTTTTCGTCAGGTGCGGAGTCAGTCTATAAATATAATTAATAATGAATCAAACAAATTTGCATACATGGTAAAAAATAAATAAATTTCTTTATATAAAAAGATTCAAATACTTTAATTTTATTGAGAGAATATTCATATAATATGAAGAATTATAAATAAATATTATAGGATCTGCAATTTGTACGAGACCGGTTGATGAAACCGAACTGTGTTTTGTTAAGACACGCTTAGAAAGCTTTTCTTAAGACAATTATCCTCATATGAACAAATTGCTCCCATGATACATCGACGAACGTAGGGGTGAGCACTTTTTACCCAAAACCGAAACCGAACCGAGATCCAAACCGAAACCGAACCGAAGAACTGAGAACCGTGGGTATCGGATCGGATTTGGATCTCAAAATTGGAAACCGAATAAATTCGGTTCGGTTCCAGTTCTAAGAGTGTAGAACCGCTAATTAACTGTTTCGGAACCGAACCGATTTTTGGGGTCTTAATTAGTATTTTTTGTATTACAATTTTATGTTTTAGCCTAAAAAAAGTTTAAATATGTATAATTTTCACCATAAATTGAACAATGTTTTAATATCACATTAATTGGATCTAATTAAGCAAAACCATACAACTATATTAGAGAACCGAACCCTTAATTTCACAATTAATCATTCAATTGGGTCTAATTGGGTAGAACCGAGAACCGCACCGTAGAACCGGGCCCAGAACTGAATCGAAACCGACTTATCGGGTCCGGATTTGGGTCTCCAAAATGAAGAACCGATTGATTGGGTCCGGTCCGGTTTCGAATCCGTGCCCAGCCCTAGACGAATGGATGCTATGAGATCTTATTTGACCTAGTTCTCTCTAATAACATAAATCAGTTATTCAATGATGGCAAAATTGTCATTTCACAAACTCTGCAACATAGTTTATAATATCGATAATAATTTTCATTTAAGTGAATTACAAAGTTTTTTTTAAGGGAAAAACTTTAAGCATATTCATGTGATAATAAGATTTTTCAAGTATACAAATGTGAAATTTACCCAAAAATAAATATAACCGATTATTATAATTAGGGAGTTCTCTGCCTTATATACCTTATTTTGCTTGTGTCGTGTTGGTACCATGTACAATCTAATGTAGATCGTAGCATATAACCAACTCACATTAATACTTAAGAGTTGGCATGGCTGAACATAGCGACTCACAATGTGTAGAGTTGGTTATGCATGATCATACTCGACTGTAATTGATAATATGTATATCAACCGTAATTGATGATATGAGTAATTTCACTCAGGTCACCACAAAAATTTATAGTCTCACTTAGGTCACCAAAAATTTAATTTATTTTGTGAGGTTATTAAAAATATATTTAGTCTGACTGTTATAACTTCCGTTACTTTTTTTCCGTTATCTCTCCTGTATGCGCTGCACGTGACCATAATTTTTCTAATAATGGTAAAACTATCCCTAATTAGGTCTCACAACCTCTATTATGAAACCTTTAATATTAAATGCAGCGCATGAATATTGGAAAACAGTGTCCCTAAGCTAAGGAGGGGAAGCTGAGGGAGGTTTGTTCCATTGCTCAATATGAACCATCCATCTCAGAAGTCAAATTATTTTATCATCAAATCGCCCAGAAAAATTATTGGATTCAAAACACCGAATCCGAAATCGAGTTTAGAAAAATTAGGGTTCTGTACAACAATCTCTTACCATGTATTTTGCACATCCAACGTATTTTGTAACCACGTGCCGCACACATAGGCGAGATAACGAAAAAAAAATTAACGAAAGTTATAACAGTGAGACTAAATATGTGTTTGATGTTTGGTGACCTCACAAAGTAAATTAGATTTTTTATGACCTAAATGAAATTACAAACTTTTGCGGTGACTTAAGTGAAATTACCCATTGATAATATGTATATCAGGTAATTTTTTGATCGAACGTTTAAACCTTATTATAAATAATAGGGATAATTCCATGTGGCTACACCTAGATTTTGTTGTTTTTCACCTGGGTACACCTATAATTTTTTTTTCAGCTGACTACGCCTAGTGTTATGTCCACATGTGAGTTCAAAGTCCCACATCGGAAGGGTATTGAGTATAAGGAGAGTTTATATACACATTGGACCCTAGACCCACTAGGCTAGTCTTTTGGGTTAAAGGTGGGCTCTAATGTGTGTATGGGCTTTCCTTGGGTGCTCCTCTTAGGTAAGGCCCGGATCTCCCCAACAGTGGTATCAGAGCCTTGGTTCGGTAGACTCTCCTGGTTAAGTGGGTCGGGTATTCTCCTATGACTGATAAGACCGGGACCATGATCGCGTCTCCCCATGTTGAGGCTCAAATAGGATGAAAAGGGCCCTTGTGGGAGAGTAGACCAAGGTAAAATATGTGGGCTTAGAGGGAGCCAAGCCCGATGTGATGGGACTCAATGTGGAGGGGGAGATTGTTATGTCCACATGTGAGTTCAAAGTCCCACATCGGAAGGGTATTGAGTATAAGGAGAGTTTATATACACATTGGACCCTAGACCCACTAGGCTAGTCTTTTGGGTTAAAGGTGGGCTCTAATGTGTGTATGGGCTTTCCTTGGGTGCTCCTCTTAGGTAAGGCCCGGATCTCCCCAACACCTAGAATGTGCAAAATTTTCACTTTGCACTTTCCGTCCAATTCTGTTAGTTTTTAACGTTTTTCATGTGAAATGACTAAAATGCCCTTAAGGATAAAACAGTTATTATAATTCGATTGAAAAGACTAAAATGCCCTCACCTATTCATCTAATTTTCAAATACATGTCACTCCATATCTTTCTCATTTCATTCATCTTCCTTCTCCCTCTCTCACACCGATTCTCATATCAATTTACGGGATGTGACACGGCATCATCGCGGTGGTCCGGGAGTGGCACGGCGGTGACGACGGCGGTGGACGTCAAGGCGATGGGGGAGATGAGGAGGAGGAGCGCGCTTCGCTTCGGTGCTCCGACGTCACCAGCCGTGCTCGGACGGTTTCGAGCTTCTCTCTCTCGTCCCAGTTCTATCGTCGCGGCCAGCTCGCTTCCTCTGCTCCGGCGATGCACTCGATGGAGCTCTCGGACTCGTCAAAATCTTAACTAAACGGTTACAAACCCTCTAAATGAAGCTTGAGATATTCGTTACTCAGAATAGAACAAACATTTAGGTTCGTTGTCCCTCAAGGTGAAGCTGACTATCGTAATACACATGTGTTCAAAATGTTGAACATCCATTAGTAAAACGAGAAATACCAACTATGGCATACCCAGAACTTGCATTAGATTATAGAACCTAAGATTATATGCAATTTAAACCCAAAATTTAAAATTTACAAGTCAAAAACCACAATCACCATTCAATTCACACTTACAGGCATTATGTGCAATACACTGCATATGCTTCTATTCATAATTATCTTCTACAAGCAACAAAAGCACTCCCAAAGCCATGGAAACCAATCAATAATTTCAATCCACCATCAAAACATAACCTTGATCCTTAACAGCTAAAACTCAGATCCGAAACCAAATCATTCTCCAACCACATAACACCGACCCACAACCAATCATCATCTATAACCCCTAATTTCCACCCAAACAGATCAAAATTCAACCCCAACCATAATAGGTACACATAGATACAGAGAGGATGAGGCGAGTACATTGCGAGAGATCTCCTCCGCGGCCTTCTGTAAACTGGAGATGGAGAAGCCCCAACCGCCCCATCCTCCGCCGCTGGGAACGGCAGCTGGTTCCGGTTCTGGTTCTCGATCGGCGGTGGTCTTCTCCATTTTCCGATTCGAACCCAATCTCCCAAATTTCTGGGCCGCCGTGCCACTCCCAGACCATCGCGACGATGCCGTATCACATCTCGTAAATTGATATGAGAATCGGTGTGAGAGAGGGAGAAGGAAGATGAATGAAATGAGAAAGATATAGAGTGACATGTATTTGAAAATTAAAAGAATAGGTGAGGGCATTTTAGTCTTTTCAATTCAATTATAATAATTGTTTTATCCTTAAAGGCATTTTAGTCATTTCACATGAAAAAAACGTTAAAAACTAACAGAATTGGACGGAAAGTGCAAAGTGAAAATTTTGCACATTTTAGGCGTAGTCAGCTGAAAAAAAAATTTTTATCTAAGTGTAGCCACCAGAAATTATCCCTAATAATATAATACTCAACCGTTAGGTGTCTCTTCACACACTAACTTATTTCATTTAATTTAAGTTATGAATAATTGCAATTTCAACGGGAGAAAAAAATTAAACCTTTTTAATAATATGACTTTTAAAATCTTTAGGTTATGGTTGATTTAATGAATATTAATTTGCAATTTCATTTTCTTAAATTTTGTTTAACACACATACCCATGCACATGTGTGTCATGTTTTATACAAACCACAATTTTACACTCAATCTCACGCCCTTCTCATCTACTCGTTCCAAAGTGCTCTCTGGGCGATTTTGCCACCGCCGATTCGCCGACGACCGTCTCTGTGCTCTTCAGGCGGCGTTGACCGTTCCTCCCCCGAATCGGTTAGTAATTTAGGTTTAGTTTCAATTTTGGATTTGTGATTTTGGATTGAGTTTCGGTTTAGGGTTGTTTGGTTAATTTGGTTTGGAGTTCAGTGCCATGATTTTGTCGGACTTTTGAGCATTTGATACTGTTAATTTTTGTGGGCATTGAAGTTTTTGTCTTTTAGAGCAATGGAGTATTGGAGTTGAGCAAATTATAGGCTTGAAATCATGAGTAAATTGAAACTCTAGATTCCAGATTGCCTAAGGATCATTCATTTCAATTACTTTATGTGTATTACTCATTTTCAGGGATGAGAGGTGGTAAATTTTGAATTTTATGTCTTATAGATATGGTAATTTTGTCCTCCCTTTTATTTCCTTTGGAAAAGTTGAACATGTATATGTTAATTTAAGTGGTTCTTCAGCTTGTCCCTTTGTTATTGCAAATCACTATCTTGACAACTTCTTGTTAGGGAAGAGGGTGCGAAATTTGATTAAGGCGTAATTTTCAACATTTGCATCGAGGTACGATAATAGACTAAATATATTGGCTATATTTGTGGATGTGTTTGGTGTCATGTCTTTTATTGGAGTGCACGATGCAGCAGAGGAAAATTATGCATATTATATTTATACTTTAGCGACAAATTTGTAGCACTTCAGTCAAATGTTGTATGGATTTAGGCTTGCAGAAGGTTTGTTTTTACTTGCATATGGTACGTTGTTTGTATAAATAAATTTCATATTTTTCTTTCCCCAGTTCTGCTTATCTATAGCCGACTCACGTAGAATACGGTCTGTTCGGGTATGCCATACCCGACTAAGATTTCCTGGCGCACTATATCCTATGGATGGTTCACTGGGTATACCGTACCCAACCCACCTGATGATTTAGAATATCTTCATAAACTTTGCTGAATACTTCCAAGAAGATGCTTGTACAATATGGTTGAATAATTATTAATTGAATGAAAAAATCGCTACATAAAGTGGCGTCTGCAATCAACTGAGATTATTGAGCAACGTATCGAATGCAAAATCAGAAAAGCAGAATTGATAATTTGTCCTTCAGTGGATAAAAATGACACGTAGAAATAAAAAAATACTCATCTGTTCATTTTGGAACCTCTACAAGTGAGGGCTTTTTGGGGACATTTGGTTGCAGGAGAGAAACAGGAAGAAGGTTCATCGTGCCCAGAAACCGATAGAGACGGTCGAAGTGCTCCTTTCATCGGATTCAGCCTAGATGGTTCTCAAACGATTTCAAGGTCCCAAAACGGGTAAGAAAGATCAAATACCCTTCTTTTTTTCTGGAACAAACCATCACTACTCTCAAATAAGTTCCCTTAACCTGTTCGATGAAATGTCTGAACCAGATCCTTCCTCATTTTCCTGATTCTTGCCTTTGGATTACAGGCCTCGAAACGCAGAAATTTCTATCTAAAATAGGGTTTGGCAAAGAAGACATGTACTTCTGGAAGCAAATTAGCAAGGCTATGCTATGTTCGTATGCAGTAATTGGGGCGGCGTGGCTGTACAACGAAACATCACCTCTGGGTTGGTGGACGCTGAAGCCTAGGCCCAAGGAAGAGAAGGAACTGGCCCACCTCTACGAGCGGCGAGAGTTTCCGTATCCGGGCGATGAGGAGGCAATGAGAGATTTCGTTGCCAAGGGAGGCATGATTGGCACTGCGATTGGCCCAAAAGGGTTCCTGGAAACGGACAAAGATGCTGATAATTACCAGAAGGAAGCGCAGAACCAGAAGCTCGAACAAGAGGCTCAGAAACTGTGGTTTAGGATGAGGAGTGAAGTCATCTCGGAGCTGCAACAGAAAGGATATGATGTGGAGTAACTGATTTTTGCCTTAAAATTAGAGAGTTTTGAGATAGTGTGTACATCTATTGCATCTTCTATGTTGTTTTTGTCTTAGTTTAGTTTCTTTAGCCGCAAATAAATTGAACTAAGGTTTATTCAATGTTGCGTGCAGTGAAACTGTTCCTGTTTGTTAGAGTACAACATCTTTCGATCATTAGTCCGCCTATAGTTTGATAGGTAAGTTGGACTTTTAATATGGTATCAGAGCTTCATTGGATTTGAACATATAATCTCTATGTCATTTGTTTCAGACTTGAGGTCCATGGATCAGACCATGCTCGCTATTTTCCCGCGTCTTTTTATACGTGAAAACATGTGAATTTGTTGCTGGTTGAGTTTCTAGCACTGCTAGATATATGTGTACCATTTATCCTCTCATGAGGGGCATGGCAGATGCTCATATTTAGTTTAAGAACATGAAAGTAATCTGATTTACACAAATTCTCTTCCTCAGGCACAAGGCAACTTAACCTAACACAATTGTTGCTCAAAAGGTATCCATAACTATAATGCAACATGATAATTCGACTTTTTATGAACATGTCATTCTAATACATAGACGCAAAATTGACGTATCAGCTTTATGAGACATGTTTGGATAGAGAGTCTGAGTTTCTTTAGCCTGCTGTTGCCGGATTTACTTATACTGCTTATTGGTGTTTAGTAGAATCTCAGCAAAGCAAATCATTATCAAGATTCGTTGGGATAGTAAAGGGCACTCCAATTTGGCTGCATGATTAGCCCTTCTCTTTTGTTGGTATTGACGTTGGTCTTGATATATATATATACACGGTCCTGATCTGGTGCGAATCACGCAACCATGTTACAGAAAAATACACGTTCCCCTAGTTGCATTTGGGTAGATGTCACGCAACTATTAGTTCTCACTTGAATGCATCCCTATATATATATATATTGATGATAACCATGAGAACCAATATGAAGCTGGGTTTCATACTATAGTTTGAAAACTGAACTCATACCTGGAAGTGGTTTAACGACGGAGGTGCCATGTGTTCGCCCTTGTCAGCTCAACGCGCACGTCTCCTCTCCACGTAGATTCGAGATAGGAAGAATATATATATACACTAGTCAATATTTGTGAATAAGTGAGTTTTTGAGGTCCCCGACTATTATATACATAAGCATGATCAAAATAATTTGTAACTGAACTAATTTGATTTTAATGGAAGGTAATACAGGGTTGTAAATTGAGTTAATATAGAATGGATGATAGATTATTTTTAATTGTCAAGGTTACCCTCTCTCTCCGTCCCTCCTCTCAACAATCCCTCATATTTTGCTCCCCCGGGATCCATAAATTGTTGTTGTTACTTATCGCTGACTTCATTGTTCTATATATATGTGTGTGTGTAGGGATACACTCGGCTACAAACTCATGTAAAATCGTAAATCTGAGACGCACGTAATCTCAGTGTGCGACACGTGTCAAAGTCCATTATGTTTACATAACTTCAATTTTGCACATGTCCAACATGTTCTATATAGTTTTACAATATTGCACTATATATTCTACAGTTTTGACGTTTTTTGTTGCTGATTCTGCCTATATATATATATATATATATATATATATATATATATATATATATATATATATGTATAGGGATATCTTCCACTATAAACTAGGGGTTTTTTACAAACCATACAAACCAAATCATAAGCCTTTCTCCATGAAAGTCTGTGCGCAAGCTTTTCTAGCGTGTCTATAAAAGCAGCGCAAATAGTTTCACGTGAACAAAAAAGTTTCACCTCCAGCGCAAAAGTTCAAGTGAAACTTTTTGCGTTGAGGGTGAAATTTTATGCGACTCTAAAATTCACTGTGTGCCAGCTTTCATGCACGCACATAGACAGTGTCGCGCAATGGGAAAGCGTACGCATAGATTTCCATAAAGCAACCCAAAAGTTTGTACGTGATTTAAACTATATATATCATCTAATTTATTTAATAATTGATCATTTAAATTTGTTCATGTTTATCTGATTGTAATATTTTCATCTAATATATAATTCCCTTAATAAACATATAACTAAAAATATTTGAACTATGAAATGATAAATAAGATGGTTCAACTTTAATTAACTAATGTTTGAAAAGTATAATCTTTGACAAACAAATTAAATTAGGATTGGCGATGGTGAGCATAAATTTCTTGGTCTTGATTAACACTCTTTTTGGTTATGTTCCGATTGTTCGGGTAATCGGGTTTGAGCTCTTTTCAATTGTTCAGTTTTGGGTTTTGTACCAAAATAGGGCCAAATTGAGAAAGATCTCTTTCCCAGTCATTCATTTATCACCGATTCGCTTTGGTCGTCATAATCTTTGTTGTGCCGGTTTATTTCAAGAGATGTTGGCTTGACAAGAGTGCGAGTGTCGGTGTACTAGTGTTTCTATTACATTATTGTTTTAATATAAGTCAAATTATAAGATAGATATTTTGTTTTAGTCCTCTCTGTTTTTTCGGGTTATGATTTGGAGAATAATATGAATTATATTAAATATTACTATATCTCCGTTCCTTGTAGGAGAAACAGATCCAACTACTTTTTCCCCTGTATATCTCTCACTGAGGTTCAAAGGACACTACACCGTCATCATGCATCTATCAAAATTACATTTAAAGAGAAATAATAAAAGGATAAAGAGAATATATGTACTACGTACAAACCAGATCAAACATTTAAAAATACTCATAAAAAGGATGATGATGATCATCATCACGAAGATTAGCCTAATTAAGCATATAACGTAGCACCCAAAAATATTTACAATTTTGTTTCTTTATGTAATTAAATAAAGCTTAACATATCCTTAATAATTAATTACTCACCGCGCTACACTAATTAAATTAGTGGTCGTGTGTGTGTGCTTAACGATCAGAGCGTGAGCGCAGCTTTGACGTCGAGCCTCCATGCAAATCCCCCACCGTCCATCCTCCACGCGTCACAAGGCACCGTCATCGATCTCATCTCCTTCCCGCTCCCGTACTGCATCCTCACCCTACACGTGAACGCCGTCAGGTACATTAGCATCGCCCTCACCCTCTCCTTCATCTCCAGCCACACGATCACCTCCTCCCCCTCCCCCTGGCCCACCATCCTCCCGTACGCCTCGTTCGTCCACCTCACCCTCCCCGCGCCGTCCGATTCGAACCCCGGACACGCGTCCCTCCCCAGGCCCATCCTCCTCTCCTCGTCCGTACCCCCCAGCGCTCCCTCCACCCACGTCTCCGTCACGCACTCCACCACCACCCACGCCTCCACCTGCCTCCTCCTCCCGAAGCACAGCCACGTGGGCCCCGCAACCGCCTTAACAACCTCCGCACCCACCGCCGCGCTTTGCGGGAGGCACGGATCTAGCGTGTTGATGCGCTCCACCGGAGCGTCCGGTAGCAGAGGGAGCGTCACGATGGCGTCGGACTCTCCCCCGGATCCGGACCATGACCCGGACCCGGAAGACCCGGTGGTACCGTCCGACGTGGCCTTCCTCTTTTTGTAACTCCTGGTGCAACCGCCGTTCTTGGTGGTGTACCTCCGTTTGCCTCGCCGGGTTTTTCCCGGCGGCTCGGCGACGCTTGTAATCGGTTCGCCGGAGGTGGGCTTGGGCGCGATGGGGCGGAACCGCATCATTATCCTGTCAACGTTCGACACGTCATGATAATAACCGTACGCCGAGCCGCCGCCGCCGTACCTCGCTATGCAACAACCTCCTCTCCCCTCCATGTATCGTATTCGTATATGTGACCTCTCTCTCTCTCTCTCTAGAACTGTGAGTTAGTCTTGGGGTTGCGTGTGGTTGGTTATAGAAGTGAGCATCGGATATAAATGGTGGTGCAGGGAGGGGAGGGACACGTGTGCGGCGCGACACGTTGAGGGACAGTGGAGTGAACAGCGCAGAGAGGTGATTGGTTACGAAGCGAAACGTGGCGGGAGGGAAGGGGAGTGGGCCCGGAGAGATTGTCGGGGGTGGGGCCCAGGGAGGACGAATGGGAGAGAGCGACGTGTCCCGTGCATCGGTATTGGTGTTGAGGAGAGGAGCCACGTAGAGGATTGGGCCTCGCGTCGCGTTGCTCGACTCTGGAGTTCCAGAAGAGGGACACGTTGCCCAATGGGAGGCGGATAGGAATAGGAAGCCTAGGTTACTATAACTGGAAGGAAAGATCGCGCCACGTGGACGGCGGGATAGGGACGTGGTGCCCCTGACGTCACTTCTAAGTTTGGAAATTATTTCTATATTTGAAATTTTGCTGGGATATTTTTGTCATTTACTTACGGTCTTGAGGTAAGTTTTGAAAGTGACCGTTGTTTGGTTCGAAATAGCAAAAATCAATTGTTCTGGAAATTATAGATTTTGTTGAGATCCGCCAATCAAATCAGTCGCGAGTGAGTGGAGCTGATGTGAGGGGTAAAATTGGGATTTTCACTTCTCTGTTCTTCTTCTTCCTTCTTCGATTCATCTAATCACTGAACAGTACTATATCGCTGTTTTGGCATATTCTTTCGGTAAATTTTTTATGCTACCACACACACTTAATAATTTGAATTCATTCATAAGATTTTTTTTGACCAAAATGTTTTCAATAATATAATGGAACTGTCCTTACGTATAATTACATTTGGAGAGATGAATAAAGTTTTTATTCATTTCAAACAAAATAATAATAATAAATAACAAGTAATATATTCTTGTTTTTCATTTTTCAATTTACTTAACAACAAAATTCGGCTTTAATCAGCAAATGATTTTAAATTTTGAGAATTAAAATCGAACCGAAATCAAATGATTTTTTCACATTGAAAATCAAAGTTAAATCAGTAACTACAGTTGCTGGTTTAATAATTCCGTTTCATGTATAAAATGCACGCTGATATTCAGTTTTCACCTAAAGCCCTTCTATACCATACAAACAAAGGCCTACAAAATGTCCCAAACTCTCCGGATAAGATAGTCACCACACATTCATTCACCCATTTCATGTCCTTGATTCCTACCTCATGAAAAAATCTGATCTATTAACCTAAACTTGTAAAATGAGTAGAGACAGTGTGACCTACAAGAGAAGGGCACACGAAAGAGCGACCACATCACATGCACCACTCTCTTGGACTGTTGTCAAAGAATCTAAGGACATAGCCCTATATATGTACATATAAACCATCAGACATAGAGGGAGGGTTAAAAGTCACTTCCTTCCTTTATTTGATTCCACACCTGTCTGTCACATTTCAAAATGACAGATATTATATCCGAAAGATATAAATCTGTTCACTGACTAAAATAATAACAACTTGAGTCTTTGTTTATTAGAATTTAGTTATGTTTCGTATTATGTTCATTTACTACGCTCGTTTATTTTCAAGTGCATTTTAATTCGACTTACACGTAAGCATAGGTGTTAAGTACCCTATTTCAGTTACATATCAGTTTCAGGTGCGGTTCAAAAGCAGCAAAGACGGGCCCGCCATTAGTTACCTCTTTCCGAAGCTACGTTCGCGTGAATAATGATTATTATTCTTTAGAACTCTATCTAATACATGCACGCCATGTGTTCAATGCAATGACTGAATGAACCAAACTCAGTCGGGATAAATCGTTTGATGCAATTTATTCGCAGGACCATGCTAAGTTTGCTGCAGCACAAGTGGAGCGATCTCGGCCGTTGATTCTCAAGTTTAGTACCTAGCCATGCCCAAATCCATTTATAGTTGTCGGCTACACAATTCTATTGGTTCTCTTGGATCCACTTTTTCAAACTAAAAATGTGGATGGTGTCGATTACCACCACCGATCTTGTAGTTGAATAGTGTGACTCACATTAAACTCACTCCTAATTATTGTCCTTATATTAAAGCATGATACTTTAAATGAAGGCTAATCCGTGAGAACCGTAGTAATTACTTAGAGGCGCGTTACGAGACGTATGCGCGAACTTTTTTTTTTTTTTAATGTTTCGTTATATCAGTTTTCTGATAAGATAACATTTTTTTTCTCTGTGTTATAATATGAAATCCAACTTTCGTACCATATGTTGACTCCATATTAATTCTCATAATTATTATTTGAAACTATAATTTAAGTTGAATAATACTGAAGAGTTCAAGTTCTCGTATATAAATTATTTCAAGGTTTTTTAATTTCGCATGAAGTCTATAATATTTTTATCTCACTGTTTTTTAGGGAAAAACACAAATGTTATTAAACAACTAACCTGACATTACGCCAGACAACTGAAGCAACAGATTAAGAGACAGACCTCTCATCGTGATCTCAGTTACTGTTAGTTAAAGCATACCTGGCTGATTTATGAGCCACGACATTGCAAGAGCAACGATCAAAATAAACAATAACACATGTCCTAGAAGTGGATAGTACGCAACTCCTATCGCTAATGATATCTTCAATTATGTTCAACTCGACTCGTTTATGATCATGTGGAGCCACGGCCTACATCTCCGTTATCCCACTACAAAATACTTTAAACTTGGCTACATGATAATCCCGGAGAACAATCGACTCGAACCTGTTAGCATCATGCAGAGTCACAACCTCCATCTCATACGGATGAAGAAACCCCGTGATCTCACTGCAAACTGCATTAAACCAGCTTCTTCGATCAACCACGGGATTATATACGGGAGTCGCAAATCTTTAATACTCCAAGTCCTCCAAGCTCTTTGAGCTTACCAGGATCAGCCCATCGACGCCTGAGAAGCCCCGATCCCTCCCAATTTCGGGCCCAATGGGACACCCGATAACGTACAAAAGCTTAAGAAAATCAAGACCTCATAGTTCGATATGCTTACATAAATATGTCCATCGACGCCAGTGAACTCCGGTTCCCTCCTAGTACCAAGCCATCAACCAACCAAATATGCAGCGAGTAAATCGCTAGAATTTCCATGTCCTATCTCCGATAAACCCTGCATGAGTCCTTCTGCTCTCGCTGCACCAATCTCCACTGAGCTTCTCTGCCCAACTACCGCTGACACCCTCCCGAACCCATCTCCCCTTGCTGATGATAACGAAATAATACACTCCCAACTTGACCATCACAAAGTCACCGTTGACACACATTACCTAGAATCCTCCCGCCTCCCAGCCCTCCTGTACTCACAGAAACTTCCGGGCACAACCGAACTTTCCGTCGCAGACTTGTCGTCGCTCAATCGCAGACGAGCCGAATCTGTTGCGTACCTCGTCAGTTAACGAGACAAAACCCTTAAACATTAGGGACATACCGAACGCCCTTGCACGCAGGAGCTGCCGCCGTAAACCTTTCTTTATTTACGAGCCTCTCAATCGCAGACGTTCAAGCCGCCGTGAACCACGTCAAACCAGACAAAAAACCCTAATCGCATAGCAAAGGGTACAAACCGCTACGATTTATTTTTGTTTCATTGTTAATAACTCTTTAAAAGAAATTCATTTTTTTATTTTTAAAATTTTAAAAATAACTAAATTATTCTCTCCAATTATTATTTAGCATTATTTCAATTGTGAATTATCAAAATGTTTCTCAATCCTTTTTAAAATTTGTCATTTAAGTTCTCTTCCACCAAGCTTTTCTCTCTGAAAACACACACTCTCAACATGGTGTGTTTAATACTCTAAATCTATTAGTATTTAATATTTTGGATTCGTCAAGGGAAAGAGATTATAAAATGTCTTAATTAAGTGAATGTGGGTTAAGTTAATTAATGGGATAATGACATGTTATGGATATGAATCAGACAATATCTTTGAATGTTATATATGCTGTTTCTCTTAGAATCTGTACTACTTAGAGTTAGGTCATCTCCTTTTTGGATAAAGCTAATGCACAAAACTCTATCGATCTCATGTGCAAATAATTATCAAATACTGTGTTAATTAATAATTCTACTTTACCCCACATATTTAGCTGGCCTTCTTTATGATTCAACCTCTAACCTAATTAATAATTATTACTTTATCTCTTTGATTTTACTTATTTTATTCATTTCCTTACAAAAATATCTAAACCCTACTAATTAGGTAAAATTGTAATCTCCACTTTATAAATCAACTCACAACATGGTAATAGTTCACTTAAACTTTGAACTTATATATTATATTAAAGTTTGGTGGTTTCTTATTTTTGAGTGAAAAGTATATTTTGTTAAGGAAGTGAATTTTATTAATTAAATAACAATTAACCTGACATCAAGCTGGATAATTGAAGCTACATATATGGTGGGACATGCCCCTCACCATAATTCTAGCTACTGTTAGTTAAAACAAACATGACCAATTCGTGAGCCATTTGATTACGAGGAAAACAAAGAACAAAAATTATGATAATAGATAGTACGCAACACCGTTCGCTAATGATTTCTCCAAAGTTGTTCAGCTCGACCCGTTTAGCATCATGTAGAGCCACGGCTTCCAACTCATACGGATGGAGAAACCATGTGATCTTGCTGCGGAATGCTTTAACCATGCATCTCTGATAACCCCGAAGACCAATCGACTCAAACCGATGAGCATCATGCAGAGCTACAGACTCCAACTCGTACGGATGGAGAAAACCCGTGATCTTGCTGCAGACCGAATTAAACCAGCTTCCTCAATCAACCCTACGAACAATATGGGCATCACGAAATTTAAAGCCTCCAAGTTTATTGAGTTTAACCGGATCAACCCATCGACACCGAGAACCCCCCGTTTCCTTCCAGTACCAATCCCAATAAGATACGTATTGAATTTTGAGCAAGCCGAAACCCCCTAGTTCGGTATGCTTGCATGAGTCTGCCCACCGACGCCAGATAACTCCGGTTCCCTCCCAATACTGGCCTACCAACCAACCAAAAGCAAAACCCCTCAGCCCTCCAAGCTCCGTCGTCGCAACCTAGGCGCGACCCATCTGCAACTCCAGCCTCACCCGTCTCAGTTCATCCACAAACCACATGACCTCGCCTCCATCAAAACCCGATCTACCACCCGAACATGCCTCTATTAGACCCAGATCTACCTCCACAAGAGCTCTGCTCTTACCGCCGCACCACACAGACGTCGCCGCCAGTACCACGCAGACGTCGACACCCGTAGGAGATCGGCGCCGCGAGACTTCACCCAATTACGGGGAAACAAACCATAAAAGTAGGCGGTGATTTTTGTGAAAGGTAAATTTTAATTAAATAACAATTAATCTCATCATAAAACCAAACAACTAAAGCTACAACAGACCTTTCACCATAATTTTATATATTATTAATTAAAACAAACTTGACTAATTCGTGATTCAACAAGTTGATTACAAATATATATATTTTATCTTATTTAACATATGCATAGTTTCTGAAAATATAAATGAATATTTTTAAACCAAATTTGTACAATAGAATAAGTATTAAAATATTGCTTCAAAAGACGCGGTTCAATTTGTTATTTGAAATAAATCTTTCGAACCTTCATTTCTCAATTGGATTTTAAAGTAACTATATTAGGAAAGTGAATGAGGAAATAATTTTTTATTATACAAGACACAAGCATCAGAAAAAAATTTATAGTGGATTTAGGATATATATATATTTCCTAATGTAAAAAATTTTAAGAAATCAAAGCTTTAAGGGCGTCACCTGAAAATTTTCAAATCACATAAATTTTTGCTTTTGTGTAATTGGTATTTATTTCTCTTATTTAGTTACGTTGTTATATATACCCCAATAAGTACGTGGGAGTATAATTATAGTTATAAGATCAAAAATGTAAAAGTTTGAGTATTTAATATTTGTGTGTGTGATGTAAACTAAAGTTAAAAGACCGCTATTGATAATAAGAATATTCCCAAAATGGTTAGAGTCATTTCTATCAGGTGATATTTTCCTGGTTATATATATATATAATAATCAAGTGTCTTGAATCAGGTGCATTTAACATATATAATAATTGGATCACAAAAAATGCAAGAAAAAAATCACGAATAGTAGAAGTATATATACGTTTGATATAAGACTGATAATTAAAGATGGAGCAAATGTGAACTTACAAAAGCAATATAATAAGTTCGAAAAATCTGGAATTATGTTTCATTATATAATATATTAT
Organism: Geranium rotundifolium; assembly: GCA_963920655.1. Taxonomy (NCBI): domain Eukaryota; kingdom Viridiplantae; phylum Streptophyta; class Magnoliopsida; order Geraniales; family Geraniaceae; genus Geranium; species Geranium rotundifolium. Next base: position 4,901,469 of record OY987321.1, on the reverse strand, counting down.
TCCCCCACAAATAGTAGCTTACTAGATTATCCATGAAAAATTAATGTTTGTACTTGGGGAAGATTTTAATGTACATCAAATGATGGTACAAGTTATATTTAATTTATACTTTTTTATGTTAGATTATTACAAAACATATGAAAATTTTAATTTGTTACAACATATGTAAATTTATGTTCAAGTTAGGCACAATCTTTTTGTGGGCCATTTTTGAAATTGTAAAAAAGGTTCCTACGTACTATTGCATAAGCATATGATCAAAGATTGGATCAATATTCCATAGTAATTAAAGCCGAATCTTGAACCCTGATTTCTATATATAACTGAAACGATAATTAAAACATTAATTATTAATTATGTTCCTCGGACCTATATTGTTTTATTAGTTACTATGTGTGGAAACAAATTACTTTTAGAAACGCATATATATTTTATTACAACTTTCTGTGATAAGCAACACCATCCAATCAGAATTCAACACACGATGCAATTCAAAGATACTCCTAACCTAATTCCTTTATCATTTGGTCACATACCTTAAAGTGTAAACAAGTATTAATTAATTGGTACCCTATCCTTAGCTATAGGGGTGTGTGGATATCACCCGTGACTCGACTCACTCTTAAAATCAAAGTCCGGTTAATAGGTGGGTTGTGAGCGAATAATCATTCCACTTAAAATAGGTCAACCATTGATGAAGGAATGAGATCCGCATGACATCATCATAGTCGTTTATTTCAATTCATTCTCACCGTCTAAACCAAACCTAGTTATTGTTTATATCAGCATCGCTTACACTTAAGAGGTAATGCAAAGGGACTGTCTGTGAAATAAGAGCAGCATGACATTAGAACTAACCAAAAATTCTACTCCTCATTGGTGGTGGTTTTGGCTAGTCTCACTGATAAAAAAAGCATTGCTTAGTCTCAGTTCACGAGTTCTTCATTTTTTTTCTCTTGTCCATCTCTTCCGTGGGTGGGGCACATTCTAAACCGACTCATTGGCCACCCGCACATGTGAGAATTATATAAAATTTTCAATTGTTATATAGGCCGTGGGTCTAACTTTGTTCACCCACATCGATACGGGTGTGTAAAATTTTGACGCATATATATGCGAACGCCCATACATAGCTAGCTCTAACATGGTTTGATCTCCAACGTTGATCAGTTCAATTTAAAAAGAATACCATAAAATCAAATATTAAACTACCTGAACTCATATAAAATATGAAAAATACATAACTGAATTGACCGTTATGAATAAAAGACCAATGAATTATTTTAAATAAATTTAAATTCACTTTAAATCTCAAACCGATAAACAAAAATATACACTTATCAGCATTTACAAGATTTCTATCTCCAACATGACTCACCTTCTCTTTATTTCTACTTGTCGATTACAAAAGCAAGCACTAAAGTTGGGAACATTGCATCATTGTTCTGTTCGATCTTGAACGCGTGGTTATCGATCATTCTGACGTAAAAGAGAGGAACAACTTATGAGATTCTTTTAGTAGATGCAGTGAACATTATTTGATTTTGATGCATACAGATGTGAAATATAACTGTAAGCTACGTACCTATAGCTATGACAGTTCACCAAAATTCTCATTCATTTGTGTTCTTATCTTAATAATAATAATAATAATAATAGGCGAGACTCAGACACACACGGCTCTTCTGGTTTGTGTCCATTTGGTTCCTTTTGTGGCAAAAAGTAGCACACAACACAATCCCTCAAATGACAAATTTCTTGAACCGCTTAATTTGATTTTTCGGGTGATGTTTGGTGTATTTAGTCGTTGGATGTTGGAGATATGTTTCCACTTTATATAAATGTATATATATGGTTCTGTGATGTGCCTTAGATATTAATTGATGTCTCTTGACGAATGTTGTTTTGTGTTGAAGACATGAGGTTGATGTGTACATATAGGTTGTCGAGTTGAGTGCAAATATGGGTTACTTCTAATTTTGGGTTTTCTTCTAATTTTATATATATATATTCATTTACTAATTTGCTAATTTAACTTTTAAGTACATTAAACTCTAACCCACTATTGGATATAAATGGTTTTTGAACATGCACAGTTACGATTATATCACACTGATTTGCATGATGTTTTAAGTGTAAAGTCCGATATAATAGAGATCTTTTAAATTTAACTGTATGTCTATGTCTATACAGATATATTAATATTTTAAATTTTCTTAAAAAATTAATGTTTTAAATAGAAAACGTAAATCTCGTTATTATTTAATAAATTTTAATTTAATGAAAGTGTTTTTATAATAGTATTAACACGATTTAAGTTTGTTTTGAACAATATGCACACGTAATACGGAAGTGAAAGTGAAAAAAATTTGAAGTCACCGCTCTTGTTATAGTTGTATTATCCCATTAGCTTCAGCTCTGGCTCCGTCAAGTTTTCTTTTAAACTCTTTTACACAGTAAGATTATATTGATTTCTGAATGTGTGAACATTTGTTGTTGACCTTGAATTTATCTACAATTCTTATATCCCTGTAATTATTAATGAACAATTAAGTTAAATATTACAAACGTTACTTGTATGAACCATAATGAAGAATCTCATATTAATTCTATAATTAAGTTCTACACTGGATGAAAAATCATTATTATACCCCAATTTTTGACGTGAACAAAAGAGAACAGTTAGGTTATCTCTAACCATGTCTTCAAATATGCATAATTTTACATATTTAAAGGTTTTCTTTTCCAATGCAGGTCTTCAAATATACATATGCATATTTGCTACAGTGAGTCTTCAAACAATCTCCAAACAAGTTAAATAGAGAGAATGTTTTATTGATTCCAATTATAATAAATTTGAGAGGGAAATACAAATCAAAATTTGATAACTTTTAATAAGTTTGATATTTAATTCATAAAAAGTTTATATTCCAAAATTTAATTTTAATTTGAACAAAATCATATGTAAATAAATACTCGATAAAAAATAATTTTCGATCGACAAAAAATATCGAAAAAAACATTATAAACTAATTGATTCTATTATTTATTGTAATAATTTATTAAGTAATTACAATAAAAATAAAATATGTAAATTATTTTATCATTAAAATAATAAAAAATATTATTTGATGTGGCAAATAGAGAAGTTTTGGAGATTGGGTTGGAGGAGAATGAAGATAAATAGAGATAAAGATTCAATTATTAAGTAGGCTCGTAATCAAGTGACAACTCACTCTTTACGTGAAAAAATAAGAACTAATTGTGACTGTCAGATGAAAAATTAAATGAATTAGATTTTTGTTGACTCATTAGTGTCAGTTAAACGTATTATTCTCAAGTTACTATTTATTTTAGTCTTTTAACACAAATATAAGGGCATATTCGTATTTTTATATGATTAAATCATTTAAGTATTTCCTTTTATAAATTATGACATTTAATCATATCATTCATGCATTAATTTATTTCTTATTTTCTTATTAATGATTTCATTGGTTTTTTCTAATGAAACGATTTCATTGTTTTTTTAGAAAGAAACGATTTAATTTTTAGATTACTACAATTGCACAATTTTTTTCTCTATCATGATTTTTTTTTCGATTTCATAAATTTAATTTTATAATTAACGATTTACACACAAAAATTATTATTTCATGATTTTTTTATTTCATGATGTTATTTGTATAATTACATGATTTGCACAATTTCATGACTTTTTTTAAGAACACAATTTCATGATTTATTATTTCATTTCTTTACAATTTCACAAAAGTTCTGCTATATCATGATTTATTATTTCATTTTTTTACAATTTCATTTTTACGATTGAACAATTTTACAATAATTTTTCATAATGCGGGACTCATTGTTATGAACTTACTTTTCATTTATTCAATTGCACGTTTCATTTCATCGATCATGTTTCCCTTTTTGCACATGAAACCGATGTCATGAAAATGATACCAAATAAAATGAGAAAACACATGAAACCGATGAAATCAATCTAAAGATAATTAGGTTGTAGAGTGAAATGGATACGCTGATTTTATGAAATATGAGAGAATGAGTTAGAGTTTTATTTTTGGAATGAATTAGATTGACATGTATACCCTTTTCATTCTTATTTCATTTATTTATCAATAAAATAAATGAAATAATTAAAATCGTTGATTATTATCATCCTATAGATAGGAATAGTTTTTATATTCTCGTATAAGAGATATTTTTATTTGAACTCTTCCCTTATTAAGTATTAAGTATTACATATTTAGAGATATAGTCGGAGATAGCCTTTAAAATGAGTGGGCCTTGATCTTTTATGAAACCAATGTGGTGAGTCATGTAAGTGAAAGAAGTTAACAGCTGTGTCTGTTGGGGATACGAAACACGAGCCCACTTCCTTTCCCACCAGCTCTACACTTTTTAAACAAGTATCATGCATGAATTATCAAAAATATTATATTAGTTTCGAATTTATAATGACTGAAATTATACTGAAAAACCCAGACAAAAATTACTCTACTCTAAACTTTGAAATTGGAGAATTAAGATAGCTATGAACATAAACCAGTAGTGTTGTTTACATGGTTCCTCTGTCTGGAAGATAAATATCCGTACATCTATACATAGAATTGGCAGCAAATTAAATTAAAGCAAAATTCGAACTCAGTTTATTGCTAAAAGAATGAATGATTGCACAGGAGGAGGCTGCCGGAGCTGATTCTTTCTCGTTGGCTGAATCTCTCGAGGAGTTGTTCTTCTTCGCTCGCTGGCTTCAGGTAGTCGTCCATGTCGTATCGCAACCCTCCACCCGACAGAGATTGGTTCAGGCAACTTGCTGCTTCTCCAGATTTTATGCATATATAGTCTCTTGCTGAAGGAGCGTTGACAGCTCCAGGACTCCAGCTCCCCCGGCTGCTCAGTGAATGGATATTACGATCTTGCACATTAATCGCTTCCTGTAAGAGTAACATGTATCAGGGATAAGTACAAATGTATTGATAATTGATGCTAACAAATGATATTGTCACGACTTGTGTAAGTGCAGAGGATGAGAATTTCCCTTATTTGTACGTAATATAAGTCTTAATATTTAATTTCCCTTATTTGTATGTGTTATAAGTCTTAATATTTCATTTCTTAACCATAGCTAGTTTGATTCTCATTTGCAGAAAGGGAATAGAATTATGATGACACTACGGATTGTTAAAGCCCAGCCTACCTAAAAGCTCTACCTCGCATGGATCACACTAGGGATCATGGATGCAACACAAATAGATCACACCAGGCCCAAACCAAGCTACGCCATGTTAAAGCCCAACCTAAAAGCTCAAGCAGATAGGTGGAGGTTTCAAGATGTTTATCAAGTGGTTAATCAATCCACATTGTTTAGATGTGAGACTTCAACATGGATTGAGACTAATAAATTTATCATAGTGATAAAAAAAACCTTTGCCATTTGCTCTCATTTAACAGAGGAGGATTTTCATTTCAACCCAAAAAGTATCGAAATGCAGCAAAAGAGTTTATGGATCACATTATGAGCCAGTGAAGAATTACCTGAGTTGCATCCCGTAGAACAGTTTTTGTAGATGCAGGTGGATGCATGTTGCTATTGCATGATTGAGGAGAAAGATCGTCAATAGTCTCCCACTGCAACCACGGCAGTGTAACTCCGTCCATTTCAACAGGTTTTGCTTTTGATACGGGAGTGCTTTGAAAGGTTTCTAGCCTTGGTATTCCTACTATACTGGAGCTTGTATCACTCCTCTCTCCGTCCAGTGACGAAATATCGGTGTCTTCAACATTCGAAATGAAATCCTCAAAATATTTTTCTGCCTCCTCAGTCAGTCGCTTTGACATTCTATTTCTGTCATTACTCCTCTGGGAAATAAAACACACATATTTAATCAACTTTATATCTCAGAAATGAAGACGGAACTAATGCAAGACTGGATGATTAAGAACACGGAAACCCCACTCTGGCAAGGACCATATGAAGATCAGGAAATATTACCCTCCTTGGACGCGATGGCTTATCCTCAGCAACATCATTTTTTGAATTAGGAAGCAATTCTTTCACAATCTTTGATAGTTCTCTACCCCTTTGCTCCTCCAACACTAATTCTGCTAATAATTCTTGTGTGCGCTTCTCTGACTGTAGAGCCAAGAAAGAAACCAATTACATTTAAGTTTAAATAAGATGAGTACCATCACCGAGAGGAATTCCTGGCATTGAACATGGCAATCTGCTTATTGACATTTTGAAAAGGCACTTAGTATTATGGAACCTAAATTAATGGTAAATAGACAGTCTTCCTCGTAAACCTCAGAAATTAGTTGACAATTTTACACATTGCAGATATTTTATATGATAAAAGTAATTCCATTTCATGGTTATGTAAAAGATATGTTCCACCACCATGATATAAGTGATTAAGTTTTGTTGCAACTAAAATAAGTTTCTTTCACTACTATGAATGCAGGTAGCCCAGTAGCTTCAACTGTAAAATTTCTTTTAGAAAAAAATGCTTATACTATTATTTAGAATCCCCCAATTAACCAAACAATGTGTAAATTATACAACTTTCTTAATCTAGCAGGTCTAAAGGATGAATACGTAGGAATCCACAAGGGCTGGAATGTGTGAGCTGAAAACGCATCAAAATCATTAAATCAACAATCACTTTGACTAAATCGGATTCTATATGCAGTAATTTTTTCGGCATGCATGGAACTCTATTTATTGTAAGAATATTCCATCATGGGATGACATTACGCAAGAAAGGTGATAGCATGACTTTTACCAGTTCCAGATTAGTTGCGGGATTCCTTCTAAATGTAGAAGCAGCCTGAAGAGCATGAGAACTGTTTGACTGCAACCTATCCTTATTGGATGTACTTTTTTCAACTCCCTGCAGGAAATCATTACAATAGTTAGGAAACCACATTGAGGCAGCAACAAAACTCGGGAATCAATACTGAAAAAGATGTTTCTTGAACAAGTTCTATACCTGGCCAAGTTCCATCTTGATCTCTTCCACAGCATATCTAAGCTCTTTCCGCATTGCTTCATAAAATCCCCCACTGACATCATCCCTAGCGGGGTGTTCTGCCTGAAGGTGAATTACAAGACACAACAACAATAAGAGACAAATCTAAGAGTATGGCTTAATGTATGGGCAGTAATCACTGCATAATTATCATTTCTATGAAATAAATTAACCTTCTTCTGTGAATAAACAGCTCGTATTGTCCTCTCAACCCCATTTTTACTGGAATAACCACCTCTTCCTTCATCATCAGTTAGGGTAGAAGATTGACTCTGAAAGGTCCAGAGACATTGTCTAAATTGATCAGTTGAGTTTAAAAATAAGTGACAAGAAGAAGCTAGCAGACGTGTAAACAGAACCGAGGGTATCATGAAAACACTACTGGCATGGTGAAAGGTGAAGGCATGAAAGGTCTCTTTATCAGCTTTTTTTTAATACGAAAACTCAACACAATGTTTCTTCAAAAACCAACGGAATATAGAAGATCTTCTGAAAGCAGCCATATAACATGTAGATGTAAAATACTCACAGAATAGCCATCATTTGGCTTCAGATCTCGTTGGCTAAGAGATCTTCTCAATCCCTGTCTATGATTTAGAGTGGTCGGTTTAGTCGATGAGAAGATTTTGTTGGTTGCAGTGCCAACACTCTCCGACTTCATTGGATGGATGGACTTCTTGGAGTTGTCTAGATCACTCTGTCATTTAGAAGAGGAAAATATATGATTATATAAAACACTCCAAAGTTTTCCCCAACTCATTATAGTTACCAGGAAACTATGCATTGTTGATAAAAAAACCTCAATCTAGTGCACCTCAGAAACCTCAATCTAGTGCACCTCAGAGTAGATGTATCCAATGTGGAATAATAACTCAATCTTCGCAAGAAAATATAAATTTGTGATGATTGGGGTGTCCATACTAAACTTCCAAACCTAGGAACTTCATTAAAATATTTGAAAAGATGACGAGGGTCTAAAGTAAAGCAAACAAAAGTAAGCTTCCAATGATGGCATAACACTCTTTATAAGGCGAAAACAATGTTGGGATGTCCTGGCATTTACAATCATGTTTTATATGAAACTGATTTCACCAATAAGAAGACCATAATTTGAAGAATAAGAAACGTGCATCATGTACAAAACAGTCCAATTTGATATTTTGAGTATTTCTATAAAAATGATCATGCTATGAAGCTAACTATTCATCATCCAAAACAATACCAGAGAGACAGAAAAAAAGCTAAAAAACTGAAATTTACCTCTGAATCGCTGACTTGATACCGAACAACAGACACCGATCGCCTCCTCCTCGAATTGCTTTCCGGAACTACCCTCCCTCCGCCCGAATAATTACCAACACTGCCCCTCCCATCATTCCCAACACTCGTCGACCCCTGCCTCGCCACCGACCTCCCCCGCCGCTGAGACGCTGGCGTCGAGCCGGAATCTGAGCTCCTCCCGGCCGACCTGCCCCGCGGCTCGCTCCCGGAGTCGAAGAACTCGGTGGCGAGATCGTCGAGGCTGATCTCCGGGAACCCCGACCCCCTGACAGTGGTGACGAACTTGCCCCGCGGCGGCGCAGGGCCGCCGAACGCCTCATCCGCCGCCGGAACCGGGCGGGAGAAGCGGCTGAGGCTCCGGGAGCGGCGGTGGGCCGAGCTCCGGTTGGAGGAAGCGGCGGAGCCGCCGTCGTCGTCGGATTTTCCGATCGGCGTTCTCTTGGTGGTGGATTTGAAGGCCGATGTGGCCATTGTAGCTACGGAGATGAAAGAGAGCTGAGACCTATGTGTATGTGTGTCTATAGGTTCAACGAAGAAGAAAGGGGATTAGGGTTTGAAAATTGAAATTGAAATCGAAATTGGAGCATTAAATGGTTGAATTGAAAATGCAATTACAGAGAGAAAGAGAGAGATGAGTCACGAGGACGAGCTAGAAACAGAGGATTTTGGGGGCGGAGGGTTCGAAATCTCCGGATTTTTGAAATGCTTTTTTGTTTGTATTTACGATTTTGCCATTTCTGTTAATCACTTTTAATGACGTTGGTTGGTGTGGTGTGGTGTGGTGTGGTGTGAGCTGCTACTCTACTTCTACTTGGACTTTCATGAGCATGAAATAAATGTTTTGATTTATTTGTTAGAATTTAAAATTTGAACACTACATGCACATACCACTTTTAAGAGTATTTTTCTTGTTTTATTTGTTTGGGCTGTTTTTGGGGATGACAATGAGGCAGATTCAGCAATTTCAGTCTCTGTTAGAAACGGATAAAAAGTTCTTCGTTTTTATCGGAGACGAGGATTCCCCGTTTTCTATTTACAACTCAAAAAATTTGAAACGTGTTTAGTTTTTTAATAAAATTTATTATTTTAATAAAAATATATACTTAAAATATTATTTTTTCGTCAAACATGAACTATAAAATTTTATTTTGATAAAAAGATATTATTTTTTATTAAATATTCATATTAAAATATAATTTTAATTTTTTTTTTAATATATCAAGCCAGAGCAGGGCGGGATACCTCATCCCGTCCCCGGCCCGTTCCCATCCGAATTAAAATTTTTCTACCATATTTTTGTTAAGATTCGGAAATATCCATCGGAGATGGAGAATATTATTATCCCTAATTGTTTTTGACATTTTTTTATATATTATTGATGGTCATATTATACACATTCATGTATGTTTTGTTGGGTGGAAATAAATAAAAATAATTTTTTTCTTTGAATTATTTAGGACAAATTTTTATATTGTATCTGATGCAACGTACGTGGTTAGGTGATTCGCAAGAATATTAAAGATGATAGATTTGAGCAAAATCTCGATTTTTTATTAAACTTCAAAACTAAATAAAAAACGTAGTGCTTAAATAGCCAAAATCTAATTGCAGAAAAGGAAATCCTAAACGTATTAGAAAAGGAAACGCATTATTAAAATTGCGAAAAAGTGACGGAAACTTTTGAAAGTGTGATTTTGACCCCCAGATGACATCGGATGGCCGATATCCATCCTACATCAAGGAGAAGCCATGTGTTTTGTTCATAACGTTGTTTCTGCCCAAAAAAACATTAGTCATTTGTCGAAATTCGGCATTTCTTCGATTTGCACTACATCAACATCTGAATAAAAACTATTAGTTCAAGAAAATGAGAATAAAAAGAGAGATTGAGACCTTTCAACTGATACTAGGATAGTCTCATTCCAATTTTTTGTCATTCCCTTATCTATTTAATGGAAGTATCTAAAATAGTGAGATGTGGAATCTTATTCTCATTCTATCTTATTATACTAAAAAAAAATTGTTTTATAAGATATAGATGGGTTTTAGTGGATTCATCGAGTATTTATATTTAGAGAAAAGTGTTTCACAAAACAAATTTCAATGGATTCAAAATAAATGATTTTGTATGAGTTTTGTAGAAGAATAAGGTATGTATTTATGTATGTATTCCTATACCTTTTTGTTTATTTATCCACTTGAGTTTGTATGCTAGCTTTAAAAAACCATTTTACTGCCTTCAATTATAAAAACATATTTTATCCTTCAAATTCAATTTCTATACATAGATTATAGAGGAAATTACGGTAAATTATACAGGTAAAAAAAATTTAATATCAAAACCGTTAAAAATAGATAAAAACATTAATTCTTGTTCACGTGACAAATATTTAATAATATAATTTTATATGATGACCAAATTGCTCTTTAATTAAAAATTAAAATAATTTCAGTCACAATCTTCGAGCTTGCCGGCAAAGGCCGTGTCCCTACTGTTCACATGCTAAAATTTTATTTATTTTTTATATTATTTTGGTAAATGGTATTTTTGACGGTTTAAATAAATTTTTACATGGTTAAAAATGTTGGGATATCAAAACTATTGACTATAGTAACATGATACGCTTTCAAATTTGGCCTTGTTCAGTATGATGATATGTAATTTTCTCTGTATTAAAATATGACTGGAGTGAATTTAAAAAGAAATGAGAAAAATTTCTTATCCCAACATAACCTATTTCATAAAGAAGTTCACATGTTTATGGCCCAAATGAGAGTGTGTTTCAAGGCCCATTTTATTTGATCATACCGAAACTGCCCAAAGGCCCAACAGTATAGAGCATGAACTTTTGATTTTATCAATTCTAGTTTATGACAGATCGAATCAAGAATCCAACAATTTGAAAGTAATTTTATTCGATATATGTTGCTTATCATCACATTCGAGTGACTTTATTTCTACCAACATAATTGTTGTTTTATTCAAGATGGAATTACTCGACGATGCCAATTATCGTCGTTGTCAAAACCTTTTGATGTTCTTCGAGTAACTAGAAGTAGACTATGTCGTGATGCATGATACTTCTGCTACTTTTAATGTTAATGTTGCTCCCGAATAAACATCTATAGATGGCATATCGATGAAGAATTGGAATGACATCATAAAGGTTGTAAAATACAACAAAATTGTTCGGTATCATAATCTTAAATCAAATGATTAATAAATTATTTGATTTATCTATGATATACAAATATGTCATATAAATATGCATTGACGATTCTGAAAAGAAGAAGTATGTTATCGGAAGATCGCTCGCCTTCAAGATCGCGGACAAAAAGTATATTATAGAGCAAGCTCAAGTCACGGGTACAAGAATTTGTCTGTTGGTATCGTCAACAATGGAATTAAGATGTGAGAAATCTTTTAGACAAATGTCTAGCTCGAAAATTTTCCACCTTCATAAAATAACTAGGTGTTGCTCACGAACCATCTCGGGCGCGGAATTGAGGCTTTGTGATGCAGCAGAAGAGTGCTTCGAAACGAAGCAAAGATAAACCCTAACTTTAGGGAGGAAGCGGAATAAATCCAAGTAACTCAAATTGATAATTATGATAATGATAATAATCTCTACACAAGATAAGATTTATATAGGACTACTTCTCCAAAACTAACTCAAACTAGTAAACCCAAAACCAAAGAACTAACCAACCAAAACTAACTATAATTAGGAATAATAGGAGTGTTAAATTAATAGGAATCCTAAACTAATACTACTTAGAAGATGGTCCTGCATCACTTTGGTTAACATGACACAACAAGATATGGACATTTTGAAAAAAGACCCAAAACTTTTCCCCTTTGTTTCCTCCACCATCATTGATTCAATGTTAAAGAATGACTTGTAACAAAATTAATTTTGTTAAGTTAGATAAGGAATCAACAATTTTGTTTATGTACTATTGTGTAACTTGATATAGATTATTTTTTTTCATTCTAAATCTTTTTATGTTGTCGGAATAATTTAGCTCGACACCCCAACAATGAAACAAGACAGTCAATCTCATCTCTAAGCCTTGAACCTAGCGCATATCGGGTTTGAATGCATCATTCAAGCTCCTCGCTTTATCAAGTTTTCTTGGCTCAAAACGTCGGCTTCATCTCAACTCATTTTGTTCATTTCTCTTAATCTTTTGCCCTCCAATTTTAATTTTTCTAGCTTAGCTTCTGTCATAACTTTGTTATTGCAGCATCTGATTCTCAGTTGTAATTGATGTTCCTAGTTCTAGTTCCCTCATGAGCTTTTTCTAGTTGTAATTGGTGTTCTTATGCAAGAAATAGTATACATTACATTAAGTACTATTCCATAAAAAATATTCATTGTGACTGTAGAGCCAGCATAGCCTAATCCTGAAGAAGAAGAAGAAAAAATGTCACTGTACGTAGAAACATCATTAACACAACATTCCCATCATATTCCTAACTACTATACATTATATTCCTTTTCAAAAGTTCCCTGTGAATTTGAGACTCAATTAGTTTAATCAAGAAACTCCCATGTTTACACACACACTTTTAACATGAACATGGCTCCTCTTCAGATGTTTGTGACCAGGAAATTAAATAAAGCCCACTTGAACAAGAAAGACAGCAAAAATGGCACCATCAAAGCATTTTTTTTTCTTCTTGTTTCTGGACTGTGTTATAAATCAGGAAGACAACATTGGCTTTAGCTCTTTTCATTCTTATGCTTTATGTCAAGACAAAAAATTCCTAAATGCTCCTAGACATAGAAGACGATCCTAGGAAGAACCATGTCTTGTCTTACTTGTCTTTCCCTCCAACAAAGACCGAGGACGCCAAAATTGTTCCCTGTTCCTGCTATCTCCTAGTTCTCGAGAAAAATAATTATATGTTCCTCTTACCACGCGTATCACTGCCGAATCTGCATATATTTTTAGGCTTTGTTCTGTCGAAGAAAAAGGATCGTCCAAGATAGGAAGCTGCAGCCTGCAGGACCAAATCAACACACATATTTTAGAAACAACAGCCAATCCTGCAAAATGGGAAACAGCGACTTCTGTATTGAAATCTTTTGTATTACTTGCAAAAACAATCTTCATTTCTTGTGATTTTAACTAATAGTATCGATCATATATAATCTGCTGTTATATTCCGACCTATTTAAAAACTCGAGCTGCAAGGCTGAGGAATTCTTATTATTTTATGGATGTATGTATGTGTTGCAGTATCTGTCAATATGTCCGTGCAGAGAATCTAGACAGCGTAAAAAGAATTATTCGCGTGAAAAGAAAACTTGGGTTTTTCTTTTCTTTGCATTTAGAGTAAATATATAGTTCCCTCACTGTCCATAGTTGGATTAAGTGTTCGACTCGACTCGATCAAACCTGCTGGCATGTTCTCTTCTTGGTGACATTTAGCGCTTTGTATGCACAAATGCCAGCTAGAATAAGATATTAAGAGGAATATCAATAATCCAACCATGCGCTTTGTATGATATATGCATGCACAATTATAATACTTGTATCTGGTAGGGTATAGGAAAAATGACAACTCTATGCATCTCAATTGCTTTCACGCATGTTGTAGTTTTTTTATGTTCACATTTTGGCCGGCACCATTTCACATACTAAGGAATGATCATTGATGGATTATTAAACTCAAATAAAGATTCAAACGAGCACTGCCTAGTAAGAGTTTTAGTATTCGGGTCCTAGTGAGTCCTCTGCTAAGGTAGACTAAGAATTGTTGATAAAAAACTTGAATAAGATCGACTAAATAAAATGCTCAAACAAGTAGGTGATTGACTCAAAGGGTGCATGCTATACATAAACCACCAAGATTCACCCGAAAAACTCAAGATGGTAGATAGAGACTCAGTATGTGTATCAACTATCAAGTAATCTTTAAATTCACTAACAAGAGGAAACAGTGGCAATTAATTATACACAATTGACCATAAATAGTAAAATGGAGCAGATAAGAATGAAGCCCAGAAAATGACATTCACCGTTTCAGGGTTGAATGATGCATCATGTAACAAAAAGAAATATATGTAGTCAATCACTATGCTGTGAGAGGGACAGCCTCAAAATATTCCCATAGGTCGATGCGTTTTCTGATATATTATATTAAGTGTTACACTGAGGGTGGACAGTAATTTACAATTCGCATTTAAAACATATTCATTTCACAATGCAAAACCTCGTGAACACCGCAGTCCCTACTATAAAGGCCATCCCTGCGGAGTTCTATGGTCGATCAGAGCTTCATTGAATATCATTAGAAAACAAAAGGCCTCAAGAGAGCATAAAAGAGAGGTTTGAGGGAATAATTATATGGCTCCTGGAATCTTGTTAAATGATTCATTCTACAACGGTGAAAGGAGCAATCATGAAGTGAGCAGTATCGATATCAGTCCTCTCCTGTCCACGGCATGTTATCGTTACGCCGCCATTCTGGAGGACAGAAGTTGGCAGAAGCCTTCTTTTGCAGACCAAGAACCTTATTATCATCAAAATAGAGGAACAAAGAGGCTAAAGAGGAACTATAGTGTTGCCGAGTCCATTGCGAGTAATAGCAGTCTTCTTGACTGCAACAATGGCTATAGTGGCTATAGTGGCTATAGTAGTCCTAATAGTAGTTGCTTGAGCATGAGCCGGAGCAGCAGCGCTAGCAGCTTGACCAGCTTGCCTAGACTCCAATTTCGGGACCATATATGGACCTACACGCAGAGATATCTAGCTGCAGAGGCGCTGGAGGAGGCCATAATAGGCGCGGAAGACAATGGAGGGAGCAAGGAGGACGGTACTGCTGACGGGATGAGGCTTGTTCAGCTTCTGATAGCATGTGCTGAAGCAGTGGCTTGTCGCGATAAGTCACACGCTTCAGCATTGCTATCAGAGCTCCGAGCCAGTGCACTAGTCTTTGGCTCGGCGTTCCAGAGGGTTGCTTCTTGTTTTGTGCAGGGCCTGGATGATCGCCTAACCCTGACGCACCCTCTGGGGGCGGCTGGACTGGTCGAGCCGCCCACGATGAACATAATGGACATTGCCTCGGAGAAAAAGGAGGAAGCCTTACGGCTCGTTTATGATATTTGCCCGCACATTCAGTTTGGTCACTTTGTGGCCAACTCGTCGATATTGGAAGCCTTTGAGGGAGAGAGTTACGTCCATGTGGTGGACTTGGGGATGACCCTTGCCCTGCCACAGGGACACCAATGGCGTGGGCTGATCCACAGCCTCGCCAACCGCGCTGGCCAGCCACCGCGCCGGATTAGGATCACCGGCGTTGGCCTGCGCGTAGAGAGATTCCGGGTCATTGGAGACGAGCTCGAGGCCTATGCCGAGAGCCTGGGGCTGAGCCTGGAATTCAACGTGGTGGAGAGCAGCTTGGAGAATCTCCGTCCCGAAGACATCAAGAACTCAGACAATGAAGTCCTCGTGGTCAACAGCATCCTGCAGCTACACTGTGTCGTCAAAGAAAGCAGAGGAGCTTTAAACTCGGTTCTGCAGATCATTCACGAACTGTCCCCGAGGACTCTGGTCCTCGTGGAGCAAGATTCGAGCCACAATGGACCCTTCTTTCTGGGGAGGTTTATGGAGGCATTGCATTACTACTCTGCAATATTCGATTCCTTGGATGCGATACTGCCCAAGTATGACACGAGGAGAGCGAAAATGGAGCAATTCTACTTTGCCGAGGAGATAAAGAACATAGTGAGCTGCGAGGGTCCGGCAAGGATGGAGAGGCACGAGAGGGTAGACCAGTGGAGGAGGAGGATGAGCCGAGCCGGGTTCCAAGCAGCGCCCATCAAGATGGTGGCTCAGGCCAAGCAGTGGATGGGGAAGAACAAGGTTTGTGAAGGGTACACCATTGTTGAAGAGAAAGGGTGCTTGGTTCTGGGTTGGAAAAACAAGCCTATTGTCGCCGCTTCTTGCTGGAAATGCTAGCTGATGAAGAAGATCAATCTACAATCTACAAGTCTATGGTTTTGTGAATTATCAAGAATAAAAGATGTGGCTACATGTGTGTGTGTGTCTTGTAGCCTAGCCCAGAGTTCAGGGATGGTGTCTGAATATGGAGAGAATAAGTGGATTTTATTGTTTTCTTGTTTGTGAGTTGTGAGATTAGATAATAGCTGTTCATGGTGAAAATGGACAGATAAAATAATGAAAATGTTGTATTGGTTTGTATATAGTGTGTGTGTGTGTATAGGTTAGGTTTTTAACTTCCAAGTGTACATAGTTGACATTATTTTGATTCTTTTAATCACAAACACAAGTTAAATCTGAACTTCTTTTCACTCTCTCCCTTTCTCAATTTATACTCATAGCATGCTTAAACCAGGTTTAGTTAAAAGTTAATCAAGTGTTTGATCTAGTGGTATCAGACAACCTAATTCTATAAGAGTTGTAGGAACATGAAACTTAATAATTGCAATAATTTTCAATCACAGTAAATAAATAAAATTCAAAAGGAGCATGATACAACACTTAATTTTGACTGCTACATCATTAAAAGTAAACAAAAGGAAAGAAAAGAAAAAGAAAATAACTCACGTCATGAAGACCCAATTTGGTAGTTGGCAACAGGTCCATGTTCCTTTCACTCAGCTTAGAAATGAAATCAAAAATCAAATCTGGCAAACAGGTAAGGAACTGATGTAATACTCTTCTTCAGTTTTTGCTTCTCTGCTGGTGATGCTATCAAAAGATAGACAATTGCCAGACGTTGGTAAGCTACTGGTAGAAGAATGACCACTCTCTATGACCATAGCCTCGTCGCCACATGATGATTCGGAAGATGCTTGATGCGAATTTTTAAATTTGGAAAATAGGTAAAGGACCGACACATCCCGGTTTGTTTGCTGTTCTGAAGATTGACAAGAGCTAGAATTTGGTGAGATACTAGCTGAGGAACAAACGGTATCTATTGCCATGGCCTCCTCGTGGAGTGAGACTGTAATATCTGAAGAATCATTTAAATTATTTGCAAGAATATGGCTGGCCTCCATCTTCACACCCTCCACGAGAGGTGAACATGAATCATGCCCAGAACTATCTGAAACACTAGAAGAATCTGAATTCTTTTCTTCCTCCATTGCCTCGTCAGAATTTGACCTTAGATCACCGTGTCTAGAACCGAGCTTAAGCTTCAGAAGTGTAGCTTCTGTATCAGGAAAACATGAGTTAGCAACATAATTACGGTTTGCAAAACCACTATGCCACAAATTACAAAAACGTTTAACTGATGGCATGTGAAGTTATTGGTAACAATTACACTTTCCACACCCTCCTCTACTAGTATATTCTAAAATAGCCGGGTAGCTTATGCGGTAAGGTTTTTCTTGCAAAAGCTGCATATAACTTCATTGTTCTTAAGTAAGGACACAGTTAACCTTCATAACTAATAAGATCTCCTGATATTTGGGTAGAGAAAAATTAAGAAACATTTTGGTGCTTTCTTATACATGATTACTAAGGACAAGAATATTTCAAAGTTTCAGTATTCTAAATCAAACTAACCCGTTAAAGCAAATAATCAACTTAGTGAAACGATACACCCATCCGGTAACATAGTAAATATTCAATAATCGACCTTGTCAAGGGAATGGAGTTGGTATGGATATTCCTTTTTAACTTAGTGACTCAAGTCAATTGCTAAGGTTTTAGGATTCAGAAGAAAAACCATGAACCAGCAGCATGAAAAAAAACCCTAATCCATACAATCTCTGGCAGCCACATCCCTAATGCAACACATTTTATGGCTCCAATCACATCAAAATTCCAAAATATTCAAATTCTGCTCCAATAATCTCCTGGGCTGTCCCCAAAATCTAAAATTTATCAACAATCTGAACATCTCAGCCACTTTTTCTCAACTGCAAACCTAATAAAACAATTGCCTGTCTATTTAGCCCCTTTCCAAAACCTAGATGAACAGAAACCACAGTCAAGCTGAGGAAGGTAGCAATTCCAGTAAATGGAACTCTGATTTGAAGATCGAAAGCAAACAGCAGATTTGTATGGATATATGAACATCTTTAAAGACGTGTATGTATATGTAGAGAGTACCGTAGATAGAAAGAGGACGGTGGTTGAGGATCTTAGGAGGAGGCCGGTCCAAGCAATCGGGCGAGGTAGGAGCGGCTCTCACTCTACCAAACATCGTCGTCGTCGTCGTCGTCGTCGCTGCTTTGGATTGATTCACTGATGAGAGAGAGAGAGAGAGAGAGACAAAGGAACGGATCTGGTCTGGTCTGGTTTTGAAATTGACCTCTTTGTTTCCAGCGAACCAAGCGCGGCAACGAAAACAGAAAGCGGGAACAGATTCATTTTTATATTACGGAAAATTTCACCTATCCCCAGTATTTTCCATAAATTTTAGGCAAAATGTCACTTAGCTCCCTTGTGGTTTACGCATTTCTGAGAGACCCCTGAGGTTTCAAAAATTCTCACAAAACCCTAACACCGTTAGTTTTGGTCAAAAATCAACTATTTTTTTATAAAAATGACAAAAATACCCTCTCTCACTCTCTCCCTCTCCTTCTCAGATCTGGACCAGCTGGCTCCGGTGGTGTAACACCAACTCTCACCGGCTCCAGTGGGCCACAATCCCGAGACTCCTCAACGGTCGGGCCAGGGCCTACGACTCCTCCACGGAGGCTCTAGGTGGAGGAGGGCGGAGGTCGAGGAGGGCCGGAGCTCGAGCAGCTACGCCGGTGACTCCGACCGGACGCCTCCGCCAACTCCGGTGCCAGCTCCGACCGGACGCCACCGCCGCGCCTTCTCCGAAGCCAACTCCGACCGGACGCCACCGCCGCGCTCATCGACGCCTGGGGCCGTCGCTACCTCGAGCTCAATGAAGCTCGGCTTCCTCCAAGCTGCACAACAGGGCCTCCGCCTGACAGCCAATTCAACGATATACACCCCGCCGTAGCCATCGAGTAGCACTGAATCATATCCCTTGGAATGCTGCCCAATCTGTCCCTGTGATTGACCACCACCACCTTGAGCAGCGTCGTGACGCCGGACCCGAGCGAGTTACCCACAAACATCATCTTGTAGTTGGACTCATTGTTGAGCCATAGGTGGGGCAACGTCTCGGACTCGCGGTTGACTAGCCAGACGACAAAGTTGAGGAGGCCGTGGTGAACATACCCGCCGTCGAACATCTGCATCCCCAACCGATTTTGCAGAAGGAGCTTGTAATCGCCGCCGCTCGCCAGGTTCAGCCCCCGAATGGCCACCATGATCTCGCAGCGGTCGTGGTCGGCGTAGATCAGGTACGGTGGCACGTGGCTATTAGTTTTTAATCTTGTTTTGGTAGGCTCTGTTTTTTATTCCTATAATGATGGGTTGTTCCTATTAATAAGTCAAGGAGACCCAGTCATAAATAAGGTTAGTTTTTCATATCTTTTGTTTCCTCATTATCCATATGTGGTTTAAATTCATAATATGAAAAGAAAGCAAAGCAAACGCCAAAGCTTGCTGGTTTTTAATCTCTCTTGTCCAAGCTCTGTTATGGTATTCAAACTTTGAAACTCTCAGTGACCCTGCGTGGACTCGTAAGTCACGTGCTTCACGACCCAATCTGGGTTCACCCGGAACCCGCCGGCCGGAGTGAGCTTTGGGTTGCGGAGATTGGGATCGTACACGGCGAGGATGAGCCGGCACAGCCGCTGGACCGGCTCGAACTCGTCGGCGGTCGCCGGAGACCACATGGCGTTGTCGTCGGAGCCCACGTGGGTGCAACGCTTCCACGCCCACCAGGAACAGCCCACCAAGAGGACTGGTTCGGAGTGCTCTGCTAAACTAAAAAAGGGGCAGAAAAGAGAGGGTGAGAGAGTGGCAATTTTTTGAAAATTTAACAATTAGTTGAGGGTATTTTAGACTTTTAACGAGAATATTAACATCGTTGGGCCTCCGTGAGAATTTTTGAAACCTCAGGGGTCTCTCAGAATGCATTTGTCGGGCGAGGGAGCTAAGTGAAAAACGCGTAAACCACAAGGGAGCTAAGTGACATTTTCCCTAAATTTTATGTTATATGGTATATGGTGGACACTTTTTTACCCAAAACCGAATCCAAACTGGGATCCAAACTAAATTCGAACCGAAGAATCGAGAACAGTGAGTATTGATTCGGATTTGGGTCTAAAAATTAGAAACCGAATCAATTTGGTTCGGTTATGGTTCTGAGAGTACATAACCGTTAATTGACCGGTTCAGAACCGAACCAATTTTAGGGGTTTTAATTAGTATTTTTTGTATTTCAATTTTATGTTTTAGTCTAAAAAGAGTTTAATTGTGTATAATATTTACGGTAAATTGAACAATGCATGAATATCATGTTTATTGGATCTATTAGGCAAAACTATACAACTATATCAAATAACTACACCCTTAATTTCACAATTAATCATTCAATTGGGTCTAATTTGGTAGAACTGAGAACCGCACAGTAGAATCGCGCCCATAACAGGACCGATACTCACTTATTGGTTTCGGATTTTGGTCTCCAAAATGAAGAATCAATTGATTGGGTCCGGTCCGGTTCTGGCCGGTTCGGCCCGGTTCCGAAGTTGTGCCCAACTCGTTATGTTATATGTTATTTGTCATTTTGATATATTGTTAATAAACAAAATGAAATATATTATTTTATCGTATCAATATATGAATATTTTACTTAGTTAATTAGTAAAAGCAACATTTAGATGACAAAGTATAATAAGAAAATGTTTTTTCTTGGAGAGACAAATAATACATGCTACATTTTCATGCCAAATACACTAAGGAAATATGTTATAGGGATAATGACACTTTGTTACACCTAACTATAGCGAAATGACATTTTCATACCTTAATTATTTTTCTCTCTTTTTTCGTACCCTGACAATTTTTTTGTGACAACCTAACTCTAAAATGCCTAATATACTTAAAATACCCATGGTTGGGTAAATGAATATGATTTGAACCGGCCCAATTTGAACCAGTTTGATTTCACTATTAGTTCAATTCTATTTTTTTCAATTGAACAAGGGGTATTTTAGATATATTAGACATTTTAGAGGTAGGTTGTCACAAAAAAATTGTTAGGGTACTAAAAAAGAGAGAAAAATATTTAAGGTACGAAAGTGTCATTTCGCTATAGTTAGGTGTAACAAAGTGTCATTATCCCTATAACATATTTCAAAATAGCATGGCAAATACTAATAGCATGTTGTTGGAGTTGATATATCATATTTTGCATTGGAGAAGCAAATATAACATGGGTTGGAAATGACCTTAACTACATACGAGTTTCACTAAACCCCTTTAACTTCAAAATCAACTTAAGGATGTTGAGTCTAAGTTTGAAAAAAGTTTCACTTTACTCTTTTCCGTTAAATTTTTAAAAATTCTATTTCACTTTTATGAAATTACGAAAATATCATTGTATTAAAAAATAAAATAAATAAGTAAAAACCTTTTTTCAAATTTTGTTAGTAGTAAAAATAATTCAAAAAGTTTTTCTTATAAAAAAAATAAAATCTTTGTTTTTGTAAAAAAATAGAAAACAAGTTTAAGATCATATATATTTTTTAATGCAAGGGTATTTTCGTCATTTCGCAAAAATGTTAACAAACTTTTCAAAAAGGTTAACAAAAAATAGTAAAGTGAAACATTTTCAAATTTAAATGACTTCATAAGTTGATTTTAAAGTTACTAGAGTTTAAGTGAAACTCGTATTTAGTTAAGAGACGTCACATGAAATTTCTCCTTATATTTATTGAAGTGTAACCTCAATAGTAGTAGTGCACTCGATTATAGTCAAATCTTAAATAGGTACATGACTTGGCATGATCATTAAAGGTCTTGTTAAAATTCACTTCTTGGACTTTGGTCCTTATTTGTGTTGTTCATGTTGATCGTTTGCATTTGGAGTATGGATTGATTGTAGCGTTGTTTGTTACAAGTTTGTTAATGCGTTATGCAGTACGATCACGTGGTTTCTCCTTCAGACAATTAAAGTGGCAATCGTGACTTGTAATATGCTATCATGTATACACTCAATTTATGAGTGTGAGGATTGTCCTACCCAATTTGGATGAATGAAATATCTCGATTAATTCCATTAAGTTTTAATTTATTTTTTTTATAACGAATTGAAAGTTAACAGATTTTATCGGAGTGAAAATATATAAAAGTTAAAATATTGACATTTTTAATAATTAAAGTCATATTGACATGATCGAATTTTAATAGAAAGTACCTACAAATTAATAGTGTGAGAATTAAAAATAGGATAATGGTGTATAGTTAGATGAAGTAAACTGAAATTTTATTTTAATTAATTTAGTGAAAGTTTGTTGAATATTAAGACTAAATTTATGACTGGATCAAATATTCATTTTATCAAGATTTGACTATTAGAAACAAAACAAATTTAAGTACTAAAACAACTAAATGAACCAAAAAAATAACAATTTACTAACTAAATTGAACATAGATTTTAATTTACACAACTAATTAAAATAATTTCTTAAACGACATTCTAACTTATTTTTCGTCTCTCTAGATAAGAGAGCAACAGAAGATAAAGGCTCTCGGGGGAGAAAGATGGAGATGCATATCCTTTTATCCATCTCCATCATTCTCTCACTTTCGATGTTTTTCATATATGCTTGATATTTTTACTTATCTTGTTTTCATTTATAGGTTACAATGCAAGTCTCGTCTATGTGGCATAAGTCTCGTAGTAACAGTTGTGAATAATATTGCATGTATGCAGGAAGATCATACTTGGTTAGAAGATATTTAGGAACAGTGACAATATATTACAATCGAGGGGGTTTTCTCTAAGAAAATCATGAGGTTTCTTCGGCCGACAGAGATAGAGGTTTAACTCTCATAAAAGTTTTAAGGGATCGCTTGGAGGTATAGACTTTGATTGTTTTAAAAACTATGTCGTTTTTGTTAGGAATTCCACATGTGAGACCATGTCTCACGTAGGAAGTGTACGAGATATAAGGAGAGTATACATTCATTAGACCCAAGACCACCAGACTAGTTTTTGAGTCAAATGTGTGGGCTCTAATGTGTATATAGGTCTCATTGAGTGCTCCTCCTAGATAAGACACGTTTCTCCCTTAACAGTTCTCTCTAGGTAAAATCAATTCATAGAAATTGCAACATGGCGAAGCATGATCTATAGTACTTGGTTTAGCTTAAAAAAAGTTATTTTTCGTCTTAAGCATACCAAGTAATGCAATTAAAATTCCCTGTTATTTTAGTGTAAAATGTCTAGCACTCCCAGTAAAAATGTCAATCTTCTTTATGTTCCTCTCTCAAATTTTTTTAGTCTTAGTTGTATTTGAATAGTTTTGAATGAGATTAGATAAATAAGTTAATGTATATTCAAGAAACCTTTTTAGTTAAGTGTAATATGAGGATGAATAAATGGTAGCAAGTAACTGAGTAAGTGTATCAGAAAATTATCACAATCACAACACAGTCACTTCCCAAGTAACCATCTGAGAAAAGTGTGTCTCCGAGGAAGCACATAACTCCTGAGATCATCATCTGAAATGCCACAGCTTCAAAATGTTAAACCATAGACTGAGAGAATGATTGGAAACCAAATTTCACCAAAGCCATCCTTTTAGCAATTTATCGACAGAGCAAAAACAACAGTGTCACTCACCTTTCAATCTGCCAGCACGATACAAAGCTTCCTCTGCAATAGGCCGCCACTGTTGTGCGCATGAGTAGTTTATTCCGAGACCAACGCTGAGCCCTCTCAACAGATGCACTGTGCGCAGAACCGAGAACAGTTCCTCTGGAAAAGCCTGCCACAGCCATCCCATCTCATACGTTATGGGATCTTTACACCGTTAAGAGCATGGGATAGTTGAATAACAGCTACATACCTGAACAGCAATTTTCTTAATTGAAGACTCTTCCGAGAAGGGTTGCAGCATTGCCACCCCAGGAGGAAGTTTCGTATCAAACATTGTTTCCGCCAATTTAAGCATTTCCTTCTCTTCATTCTCGCACTTGATCAAGGTTTCTATTCCAAGCTCCCTTCAAAAAATGATACCACGGTTGTGTGTAAGAGTGTAACCAAATACTAGTTCCTTGACATAAAACCCGAGATTATAATCATTTTTCCAACATGCAACATGTCTATACACCTAAACAAGTGAAACATGTGCATCATAGCGTGAAATAAGATATTCCGGAGTAAAACTTAGTTATCACTTTCAGACTGTTTTTTTCTGTTTACCCTCAGCTATGTAATTGTATATTTGTGTAATGTAGAATAACGACTAATTATGGGCAAATATTAGTACCTGTAGCTCTATACACCTAAACAAGTGAAACATGTGCATCATAGCGTGAAATAAGATATTCCGGAGTAAAACTTAGTTATCACTTTCAGACTGTTTTTTTCTGTTTACCCTCAGCTATGTAATTGTATATTTGTGTAATGTAGAATAACGACTAATTATGGGCAAATATTAGTACCTGTAGCTCTCTGATGCTCTTACGGGATCTCTATCTGCAATGGCTAGAACCAGACTAGCATAACCAAGCCTCAATTTGTCAGGTAGATCCTTCACTTGCCCATAGTCTAGTAAGGCAACCTGACTTGGGGAACACAAGTAACATTAACCTTATTTTTTTCATTTGGACATGTATTTGCAGCATTGCATGTTCAGAAAGCACATTTTATTCACTAATAACAAGCATTTGTGTCAGGGGAATCACTAGCTGCAGAAATGCAGACAAGTTCAAAACCTCCTCTTTGTAACAATCATCTCGACAACAACAAAAAACGTGTTTGATCAATGAACAATAATTTTGTAGACAAACAAGATTGCACAGAAATGACCATGCAGATGTGTGTGCATGCACGTAACAACAGAAGGATTTGAAGGCAATAAATGCTAATCAGCTACTTGCCTCTGAACCTTTGCAGATCAAGATATTTCCTGGATGGGGATCTGCATGGAAAAAACCACTCTTCAATATCATTTGCCCATATGCTAGTGTCAGACTTTGAAGGATGTTCCTGCATTCGACAAAAACCCAAAGAAGAGTTTGACTTTATTTTAGTATATACGACTTCATCAAAAGCTTGTAACAGGTGGTTTCAAGAGGTAATGATTAACTTCTCTACAAAAGCAAATACTGAATCAAGAAGCCAATAAAACATTGCACGGTTCAAAGTCAGGTATTAAGAAGACAAAGACATGCTGTTTGGAACGGTAAATCTAGGGCGAAGAGAAGATTTACTAGTGAGACGCCATGGAAAGCAATATGGAGATATGTTAAGAAGCAAAAGAAACAAGTAGGCTAACAAGGTCCATTCTGAAACTAAATTAGACTTACCAAAACCATTGAAGATTTTGAATCAAGAAATACAATACAAATAATGGAAGAAGAATTTTTTAAATTATAGGAAATTTAATCCCGTAAAGTAATAAGGAATATTGGCAAAGGGACTAGATAGTTCATACTCACAAGAATGACGCAAGAACTTACTGCTTAGCTGCTGCTGCAACCTTACCATTTGGGTTTATGCCTCTCTTTGCTATTTCATCACCAAGGTTCAAGATAGGGACTCCATCAATGTATTCCATCGCTAAAACCTTCCTATAAATGGAGGAAAACAACATAAGACGGCTTAAGAAAACAACAGATATCTGGGAAATGTCATTAAACATAGTGCTCATCATGTTTAACGTGCAACATGAGATAGTCAATGCATTTGAATGAACTTGTGGAATAATTGTTCAAATATCTTACTCTAAGCTCTATAATTATTATAGGATCCAAGGAGGTAACCACTTAAACTTAGGAGTACACTTCCTATTATTACACTTACACTTTTCAAGTAACAAGTCAGCATATATAACTACAGGATACCAAATGGGTATACATCATAGTGTTGAATTAACACAAAAATTCGCAAGCAAATTGAATATAAAAAATCATATGAAAAACCAATGCCACGTATTGGACAAAAATCATCCACCAAAAGGTTATTTAGTGGTTAGAACTAACCAATTTTATAACAGTCATGATTTGATCCTGCTTTTGTTACTAATTTCACGCAGGTTCAAGTAATCAAGACAGGAGCTAGAATATTACCTCTGATCATGTTTGCTAATTGTATCCAGGCAAAAAAAAAAACACGCAGCATAGCCTACCTAGTAACGATATCTCGTATCAGCCGTGGCACCATAACAGGAGATTTTTTGTTATTCTGATACAGAAACTGACGAATTCTTTCCATTGCACCAGCCTCCCTTTTAAAGTCAAATTCATATCCAATCTTCAGCAGCAAAAAGGAAATGAAGTTTATATTAAGATATTTTCTTTAGATAAATGATAAAGGATTTTTTTCTAGGAAAGCACTAATGTAATTCAATATTCACGATAAATAACATGCATACAGATTGTTTTTGCCAGGTAAACTGCTCTCATATTGAAGAGTAAATTCTAACAAATACACAAAACATCAGGATAAAAAAGACACTTGCACTCTAAAAATACCAACAGAAGAGTAACACGCACCTGTTTCTCCATTTCCTTAGTAATGGAATATAGATCGAACTTGATATCAGTCTTTTGCATGTATAAAGCAAAAGCTTGCAAATTACGGATATCTGTTGTCATCAAATCCTGAACTCCAGGATGTTGCACCTATATACACTCAAAGGTTAGAACTGTGCAGTCTATGCGAGGCTGCAATACTCATGTCCAACTCCCTAGCTAACCTTAACCACGATGTCGCTCTTATCACCTTTCAATCGTGCCCGATGAACCTGACGAAAAACATCGCGCACAGACATTAAACTCTTTATAAGCATGGTAAGACCATTCCCAGTATGGCCTCATTGCCTGACGAAGAACCAAAACTCATAATGGTTTCTTCACTGAAACATTGCATTCAAGTCACGTGTTCACAATTTTTTCAATCAATTCCAACGTCAACATTGGACTACAAAAAAAGTCCAAATTCAAACAGTTGAAATGTCCGATTAATTCATGATAGCATATAAATGTTTTCAAATGAAAAAAGAAGAAGAATTGCATTAAGCATGAAAGAGTACAGATAAGATATGGACATTAGGTACTTGGTACCAGCTACCCAGTTCAATACGGAATACAAGAGTAGAGTTTATTTGGCACCTAATTGACTGGCCCACTCTTTCTACTTTCTAACAAACACGCAACGTTGCATGATCTACTAATGCTATCCACCCACAAACCCCTGACCAGGCTCTTTGACGTTTAAGCTGAAAGTATGCTTTCTTGTGGAGTTTAAACGGGGAAGTTTAGGTTTCCTTTCATAGTTACATCTTCATTTCCATTTAAAGGCTTCTGGTTTTTGTTATGGTATTGCAGGTCAGAAATTCATGGCAGGATTTCAGTGTGATACCTTAAATTCAACTTTCTATTTCCAGCAAGCAAACCACTACCATGTGCAGAAACTTTTCTATCCCCTTTGTGACAAAATCCATTTGGTGAGGCAAATATTTTACACAAATAGAGGTACCTGTGCAATTGAAGCAGAGCCAAGAGGAGTGGTATCGAATCTTTCAAACACATCTTCAACACTCTGACCCAACTCTTTCTGCAGCATACGTTGAATGTCATCAAAGGGGGTTGCAGGAGCTTGATCACACAATGTCACCAGCCTCCTCACCCATGCAGCGGGTGCCAAGTCCGGTTTCCCAATAATTTGAGCAACCTGATTCAAGCCCAATCA
The DNA here is from genome assembly GCA_963920655.1 of Geranium rotundifolium. Taxonomy (NCBI): domain Eukaryota; kingdom Viridiplantae; phylum Streptophyta; class Magnoliopsida; order Geraniales; family Geraniaceae; genus Geranium; species Geranium rotundifolium. The sequence continues at coordinate 4,873,353 of OY987321.1, read as the reverse complement.
TCTAGCAGAAGTAATACAATAGAAACCAATAAACGGAACAGCTATTTTGCCTAGAAGCTCCAACTTCCAAAGGAATCCATCAACAAAAAGACAGAATTTAAAGGAAATGATACCCAATTTGAATTCAACCATCCTAATTCTATTCCATAATGCACAAATGCAAGTACCAATTATTATTATAAACAAAAAACACAAACCAAATACAATAGAATACCATATTGGGACATACCCTTCAGCAAAAGAGCACAGAGCAACTGGCACAAGGAGAAACAATGCCCAATTCAACAAATAAAGCAAAAAGGAACAGAACCCATTTCAACCAAACCCACAATTCGATTTCAGGAGCACAAAACCAGAAACCCGATTGAAGCAAAAAGAACAAAAAAAAGGTACCTTGAGGAAAAACCCACCAAGGTCAGAGCACATAGCATAAATCTTATCAGCTGCAAGCTCATGTTGCCGTTCCCACATTTGCTCCTGCCTCTGCCTATCCTTCACAAACCTCACTCGAAGCTGAAACACCTGCCGAAACCAAAAACCCACAGCTCGAATTTAAAAACCAAAATTGAAGGAACCAGGGAATAGAGAAAGGAACCCAAAAATCTGAACCTTGTAACCGGCATAGATGTTGGCGGCTCGGGCCCAGAATTGAAAGGAGCGTTCCAGAGGACGGAACTGGACGGAGAGCTTGTCCTGAATGTCCTTGAAATCGAGAGCCGGAGGAGGAGGAAACATGGCTGGAGCTGAGAGAGTAGAGCAAATGGGTCAGTTTCTAGTAGAGATTAAGAAGAAATGAGGGTCATGCAAGTTGGGTCTGGGAATCCAAATCCTCAAGTGTGGCTGTGGCTGAGGAACAACCATAAACACGCACAATCTATTGTAGCGTGGGACTGGGTGGGGCATAGTTAAAGAGTTTATGCGATACTTGGATTGTAAGTCTACTCATGAAGGTGGCCCCTATTACTATTACCAGACGCTGGTCAAAACAAAGCACCACTTCCAGTCGAGATTGGAAGAGAATAAAGGTCGGGTTCGTTAACTTTCTCGACCCAGGTTTAAGTGTTTAAACAATTGGTCATATATTACAAAATTTTAATACTATGTTAAAAGTTAACGTGCAAATCGTGATTATATCGTTCTACACGTGTAATCAAAAGTTTGGCAGATTTGTCATTCATATTATGATGCGTGTGAAATTCTAAATTTTGGTCCCAGCCCTCCATACCTGTTAGTTAGGCTCCAACGTCAAGTCCTTTTATTATGCCATAACAAACCTCTCTACCAAACATCAACTTCATGGAATGACGGTAACATAAAACTTGTTGCTAGCAAATCATGTATAATGAAAGACAATACATAAGATTGCGTGTCAATAAGGGAGTACGTTTAATTGGTAGCTGATTAAGATTATTACCGATAGTAAAGGAACAACTTAACTCAGAACTTAGTTACATCATATGTCTCGTTACATCACATACAAGACTTTGTTTCCTTTATGCTTTTAACACATAAGGAAACACTTTCAAGACTTTGTGTCATGCATGTGCTAGTTATCAAGTTGTTGATAAATCGTATTCAACAAGGCATATAAAAATCCTTGATTAGATATAGCAAGAAACAATACAATAAAATGCATGACATGACATGACGAATAGGACCAGAAAATTGTTTGAGTTCTAGTTAATTCAATTTCGGAAAACAAATAGTACAGCCGAACTGGTGTTTCCCATTTCTCTTTCAAGCATTCGTCACATCAATTCCGAATTGCCTACCCATTTCACAAATCAATGACACGAGACAGCTTCTGGATGCGGTTTAATAGGAAGTCCCCTTGTTTGATAGTTGCTTGGTAGAGAGCGTTCTTTGCATCGGGACGGTTAGTCTCGAGAACGCCTGCAACTTTGTCGATCTTGCAATGAAGCTTTCCTGCTGCAATAAACCGCGAGAGTTCCCTGAAACATACATGGGTGACATTTGATCAGCTAAGAAAGCACCCAATAATACAAGACTGCCTAGCGACAAGATCATACATCAACCTACAATTCTCATAAAATTAATAGTAAAAATAAAACCGTCTCAAACCACTTACACGTCAATGAAGTCCACTGTCACGCCAAATGCCTTTGCCATTGCTTCAATAGTAACACTCTTATATGATTCGAGAAACTGGGAATAAACAACAGTTCTGACCTCCCTCATGTAATAGCGGAAGTGTGGATGCAAGTAGCGGTCCAATTTTATTTGCTCTGTCAGCCCAGCTGAAAGTATAAACCAAAATAGGGCACACGTGAGACTGAATTTATCAACAACTCCAAATGCGCTAGCAAATCACATGAACCCCCACTGTAAAAATGTCCAGTTGCAAAAACAGAAAAAAAATACAAGATTTGCATAGCAGAGGAATTTTATGTTCTGTTTCACCAAGAAGAAGTGATAACTCCAAAAATAATGGGCATATAGAAAACAATCAACTTAAGGAAAGCATGTGCACATATTTGGGTGTTGACACTTACAACTACATTAACAGCTAGCTATTCACTTACCAAATGCAGAGAAAAACGATTTATACTGACAACCATACAGGGAGTTCATAAACTCGGAAAGATGCGGGATTTTTCCAATCACTGTCAAAATTTCTGGAGCATCAACAACCTGCCACATCCCAACTAAAATTAGTCATGTTCCATCAAGCATCCAAATCATTCAGCAAAAATAGTAATATCAAACCATCAAATCATATCAATGGAGAGCCAACAACAAAATACCTTTTGCTTCAAGGATACTCTATCCAAGGTTATAATACTTGTGAGGACAGTGTAAAATATGAAGGTGTCATATGGGAAAAGTTCATAGGTTGTGAAAGTTGAAATGGAATCAAGAAACAAACTGGCTGCCTCCTTAAAATTCCTCGTAGACATGCAATACAAGCCTTCATACACCTTCAAACGGTTCTTCCTTTCCCAATCACCACCTTCTTCGAACAAGCTGTCATCATAATGCAAACAATTACAATTCTATACCCAATTGCCATGCTGATCTACATAAGAGACCTCTGTTAGGGAAATTTCAAGTAATTACCTCTTTGCTTTATCAATGCCCTTTGATATAAGATCAAAGTCCATGTAAAAGAAACCAAGCTGCAATGTGTAGAAAACCAAGTCCATTTTCTGCCCGACTGCAACTGTTTTGCCTTCTGTTACTTTGAGTTGTTCAAGTGCTTTATCCTGAGCTCACAAGTTAGAAATGGAAATAAGATGTTACTCACAAGTTACAAGGCCGCACTAGAACTATACTAGACTCTACAAACTAAATACCTTGTCGCCAATCTTAATGTAAAACAAGGATTTAGCTAGATGAGCTTCTCGAACTTCACTTTCACCCAAGTTTTCTTCAGCATCAGCAATTCTTAACAAAGAGAAACAGATAAACAGAATTAAAAGCAAGGAAATTGAATACTAAGTACCACACCAGCAATAAGAATATTTGAAGTAGGTAGAATTAAAAAGCCCTAAATTGTAATTATAAAAAGGAAGCTTCATACAAATATATAGATCAAGCAGGCAACAGTAAAACTAGAACTCAATACGTAAATGCAAAACATCTCCATAATACACATAATCGATGGAGATGCAATTCACACTAGATCAAAATTAGTGCTCCAGTGATGAAGTAAAAAGCGAAAAATAGAGAATAAGTGGCATCAAATGATCAACTGGAAGCAGACAGCCTAATAATAGAATCGAGGTGCAAGATATTCAAATTTCTTGTCACACACCAAATTAAATTTATAGTTTCATTTTCATTTTCAACTTTTCCTTAGAGCATAATCTAAATCCTGCAGTGAGTTTGCACTTAAATACCCTGAATTCCATTTAAGATCACATATCCCAGTTCATCTGTTGAAGGTTTTGAAACACTGCAAATGATCGCCAAGTCCAACAGAACTAATTAAACCCATTTGAAACAATGCAATGCATGCAGGTGCCAACTTGTCTCCCTTACAGTTTCACACAAGATTATTTTCTAACTATACTGCAGTAAAATTGAACTTGATTACTTGTATTTTCACAAAATTATTCAATTCCAATTTAATTTCCCCAAACCTTTGAAGCTGCAAAGTGAACAAAAACAAATTCATCATATGCGAGTTCCAATTATATCCACTTCACAACTTGATATCATTGCAAAACATTCATTTGCTCCAGGCCTTCAGACAATGCAACTACACATGGATTATTCATTCAATGGAAGTTCAAAAACTGTCGTAATCTACTAGCTCCACTACAATAGATATATTATTTTGTAAAATTGAACATCATTCTGAAAATGCAATTCTTCAGGTGACAGTCAATCTCCTTAGCCTACACATATACATCATGAAACTATGGTTGTACCCCTATTTAAGGGTAGTTTTGGAAACTATTTTACTGGCATTGGCAACAAATAGTCAATTACCCATCTTCCAACTAGAAAGGTACCATTTTTCACAACCTAAGTTTATTAGTTGACTAAATTCATGCTCCAATCCCCATCAAACCTATCATTTCTGACCAGAACTACATGTACTTACAACACACAATATGCATATAAAATCAGCCGACTTCAGAGCAATGCATTGACTGACCTACACATCCCCCATACGGTACTTACTACCCTTTAACCTACCAGGTTAGGTGAGCTTGCTATTCTATAATTAAGCCCATTTGAAACAATAAAATCTATTCAAGTGCTCACTACTACTGTTTAAATTTACATGCACACATGCATTACTTTTAAACATTACAATGAGATGGTAATTAATTACTCATTCCCACCATTGATAACTCAAACTCAAACATAATTTATTTCCTTCGGGCATTTGAATCCACAAATTGAATACAAACACACGTTCTTGCAAATTGTGGATGACCACATTCTGGCAATTTCTCAGTCTTCAGGTGCCAATATCATACATAATCTACTATCTACCTCGTGACAGTGTGTTAAAGCCCATAAACTTGAAGGGTTTTTTTTGCATGGTGTAAAAGCCAAGTCTAGAGATAAAATAATACAGTAAACAGCATATACGGTATCTCTCAATCACATAAGAACTTATCTTGTTGGCAACTTGGCACTCATAATTAAATTTCAAAAGGCAGTATTAGACTAAATTATGTTCCAGTCCTCATCAAACCAAGATTTCCAACCTGATAACAATACTAAACTGCAAGCTATGCGAGAACTCAGAACCAACCCATGCTCGCACGTATTCATGCATCAACAGAAGCTTGGACTATTTACTGGCTAAGGATATACATAAAAAAAAATTTAACTTGAAATACTAACCCACCACTTCTGCCTAAAATGCATTTGAATTCAAGAGGTTCTCTTTTACGGGAGTAATGTAAATAGAAATAAAACCCCAAAACCTAATTTTTGACCTCATTCCCCTTTCCTCCATTTTCACAGCAAGCAAGGAAAATAAGATCAAATTAAAACACCTAATCACAGAGGAGAACACTCACTTCTCATCCAGCTTCTTAATTTCTTCGTCGATCCTCGCCCGCATGGAATCGTACACTCCCTGATCCATATCCAAAACCGAGCTCGTCGCTAGGGTTTCGTACAGCGGAGCCATATCTACGCAGCCAAATTGCAACCAACATTAGTCATAAACAGAACACAGAATCGAAAAACAGAGCTCAGAGCAATCGATTCGAAATTGATTGGTGGATCAGTTACCATCGGCTTTGACGGAGTCGAAGACCTCCTCCTTGAGTCGGATCTTCTCGATGTCGGGGACGTCGGGGTGGTTGAGGAGGAAGATCTTGTTGGCGAGCACGAGGTGAGGTTGCTGAGCTCCTTCCTTGCTTTCCATGGCGAATCAGCTCAGAGTCAGCGACTTAGGTTTCGAGTTTAGAGAGGTCTTTTTTGTGCCCTTTGCTTGAGGAAGGAGAAACCAAAAACACACAGTCACTGTGTCTTCCTCAGATTTTATGATGGAGGGGAAGTTATCGTCTGTTTCTCGGTTGTAGCTAACAGTGACACTGAGAGTTTATGGACCGTTCGATTCGAGATTGGTTATCAGATCTAATTTTTATTGGAAAAATTGCAAAAAAAAAACAGTGGTGAGCTATAAAGTTTTTGTAAGAAGTGACTAAATTTATTTTTATTATAAAAAGTAATTTGTGAATTTAATAATTTTTGTACCAATATAATTTTTTCAAAAAAAGAAAAATACTTTTGAAATTAAAATGTTTTTTTCAATTTAAACTTGTCGATTTTTTTCTTCTTTGATCAAATTTCATCGATTCGATAATATGGCAATGAAAAATAAGAGCCAAAATTAATTAACGGTTTGAAAGAAGTCAAAATAGACAAGCTTGAGTTTGAAAAAAATATTTTATAGCGCAATTCATTTATAGGTAAAATGAAAAAAATTAAATTCACGACTATTTTTTATAATAAAAAACTTCACAATATATTTTTTCAAAAATTAAATAACGCACGACTAATCTTACAAATCAGGTTTGGACTTTTATTTGTATATAATAATGAAAGTGGTGGAAATGACTGGTCATCTTTCACGTCAATAAACCTAACAAGCACGCGACCTTTTGAACTCACTCACGTGTTTCCCAACACCCTTGAGATCAGGATGAAACAAGTCGAATCGAGTCTCATTTTAGTAGACTCGTCTCATAAAAAAATGTTTGACTCGAGTTCGACTTAGTTTCAAACGAGCTTATGCAATAAAATATCGGCTCGATTCAGTTCGCTTAGATTTCAATATAAATATTCATTAAAAATTAAATAATAAATGAGTCAAATTAAGATTGGCCCAATTTAATTTGATTCGATCAATTTTATAATAAACATTAATTAAAATAAATATATGATTAATTTTATTAAACGAGTCGGCTCGCAAACTCTATTAAATCTTGAAAGATTAGGCTCGAGCTCAACTTAATTATTAAACAAACCTAATTTTAAACTCGATTATAATAATTTTGAATTAAATATTCAACAAAACTAACTCGAGCGGCCAATTAAAAGCTAGTCGAGACGCCATCGTCTTCTTCCCCAGAGATTCCAACGGTTAAACTTAAACTCCCAATTCCTCGCGCTCTGCAACTCCCATGGCGGTTGCGACTATAGAAGAGCCCAGGAAGCTCCCGCGCCCGGGTTGGGGCGGGTTCCAGGTCCACGGACTCACGGAGGAGGAAGCGCGGGTCCGCGCCATCGCCGAGATCGTGAACTCCATGGTCGATCTGTCGCGCAAGGGCCGGACTCGGATTTTGAGTACATCACTCAGTCTTATACTGGGTACGAGCCCACCAGCATGCGTGCAATTCGTGCGAGGTATGGTTTTGTTGAACCTCTGATTTGGATGTTTTGTGTGTAAATGTGTTTCTTCTTGTTTGCTGGGAAATGGGTATTGGTAGAAACGTTAATCAATTCCTTCAAAACTTGAACTTGATTTGTTCTGTCATCAGATGAAAGTAATGTGAATATCAGATGCTTTCAAGAACATCTTTTAGCTTCATTGACATTGCTTGCAAGTGGGAAGTTTACTGCTTCACCATCACTCCACAAGGTTTAGGCATAAATAGCTAAGAATAATATATTTGATACTCGGACAAACTTGAAAAAAATAACTTTTGGATTGGATTGATAATTGTCTTTTAGATGGCCAGCTTCTTTAAATCATGCTACTTTTTGATAATTGTCTTTTGCTTCTTTAAAATTTATCCCACACTTGTTATTCATGGAACCGGACTGTATGAGCTCTGGAAAACAGGAATGTAATGTATATTGATCAGTTATCTCTCTTTCCCTCTCTTACATATGTGTGGGTGGGTGGCAAGATTTGGCTGAATCTTAACCGTTGATGGTAAATACTGCTTATAGTGTTGTAGGTTGTGCTATGCGTTCCAGCATGGAAGTAGTAATCGTATTTCCAGGTATAGAAATTACCCACCAGAGCAGCTTGTAGATATTGTAGCAAGAATCTTGGCCATGGTACCGCCTTGGACACGTGTGTATAGTGTTCAGAGAGATATTCCAATGCCCCTGGTTACCTCTGGTGTTGAGAAGGGAAATCTACGAGAGCTAGCTTTAGCTCGTATGGATGATTTGGGATTAAAATGCCATGATGTTAGAACACGTGAAGCTGGTATACAGGTAAAGAGGGTTCACCTGTATTTATTTGGATGCGGTTTGTGCGACTGATAAAAAAAATAAATCTGTCAAACATTTCACTGTTATATAGGACATCCATCACAAAATTAAGCCAGAAGAAGTCGAGCTTGTTCGCCGCGACTACATAGCCAACGAAGGTTGGGAAGCATTCCTCTCCTATGAAGATACACAACAGGTACGTAGGAGCATCCATCTATTCTCTCTCTTGCATCAGATATATGACAGTTTCTAAGGAACCGAGATATTTGGAGACCTTGGTGATTATAATTTGAACTGAAATGTCCCAGTATAGATTAATTAAGGATTCCGGCGATAATGTTCATGTTGATGCAGCTAGCACAAATGCTGTAGAAGTAGAACTTATTATTTTTTGTTCTCTTCATGCACAGGATATCCTGGTTGGGTTGTTGTGTTTGCGAAAATGTGGGAAAGTTCTCCATTGTTCGTGAACTTCATGTATATGGAACTGCTGTTCCAGTTCATGGACGCGATGCTGACAGGCTGCAACACCAGGTAATAGAGTATGCATATTGTTTTCAGAAAAGCGCATTTGCACGAACCATTGTGACATAAATGATTATCACATTTTGTCTAACCATTGTGAATGAAAATCAATGCCGTCTCTTGTTTGTTATGTTGGAAGTCCTCAAGCATGGTCAAAACTGATCTGAACTTATTTTCTACATCATTAACAAGCAAAAACAATCATGTCTCGCTTATGTTTTTGTGTTTTCTCTCGATTGTGAATCGTTACAGGGTTATGGGACACTTCTGATGGAGAAAGCGGAGCGGATTGCTAGAAGTGAGCACAGAGCAATGAAATTAGGGGTCATTTCGGGTGTTGGAACCAGGCACTACTACAGAAAGTTGGGGTATGAGCTTTAAGGACCTTACATGGTGAAACTTCTCCTGTGATATGTGAATTGTGTGCTTTGGAGGAGATGATGTTTTTTTAAATTTTGTTTTCTATGAAGTATATGTTTCACCTGGGATTTGAAATTCTTTTGGAAATCAAGATCTTATTTATTTTAGATTCAAATAAAAGTAATTAAGGAATGCCATATGTTAATTATTCTCTTTTTTCCCAATAAAATACAATATTTCAAGTGTAGTTCTTAGTAATGCATTTGGATGATACTCTTTTCTATTGGATATGACTGGGCCAATCAGTGATTGTAGATATAAGGATTTAAAATCACGAATAAGCTAAAAATTTGGTCTTCAAATATAGTGTGAAGGAGTGAGAATGAGGTTTTGGTGTTCATTTAACACAAGATCACACATAGGGTGGATCTGTAAAGTGTTGTTGGTTTAAAAAAAATCACGAATAAGCTAATTAGTTCATCATAAACATAAAAAAAATTAAATTAAAAATATATGAAATTTATGGTATTTTGTAAATTAAAGATGCAACAGTACTTTGGAATATAAAATATTTTATTGGAAATTACCAATTATATAGATTGCAAAAGGAAAAACTCTAAAATAGAAAAATAAAAAAGCACACCCGGTGGGACTCGAACCCACAATCCCTTGATTAGAAGTCAAATGCCTTATCCATTAGGCCACGGGTGCTTGTTGATTATGCGTCCTGATTATACATTTTATATCAAATTTGTAGGAGAATTGCAAGAGCCAAACATGCATAATTGTCTTTTCTCATATTTTGTGGATTCTGGCAACAGAACCTTACTGAAATCGACATCACAGGTCAATATCCTAAAATGGAGAGTACCATAACTGCAATTTAAACCGTGAAACAAGAATCATAGCAAGAAGATTTTACACTCTGAGAACTGCAAATAGTACCAACCATGAAAATGCAAGGACAAGAAATTGAATAGCAACACGGAGTGTATATTATATGCAAGGTCTATAACTGTTAAAAATTGTATTGTACACATCTTTTCTGTTCATCAACCGGTGAAGAATATATAGCATCAGAAACTTCAATGCAGCATCGTTTTGTGCTCAACTCTGATGCAATCCTGTCCTCCCGAGCCTTCTCGGGCCAATAGTAGTTTTACAAGAATATCCATTGGGCGGAGAGTAGCAAATATTAATCATCACAATCCAGCGTTTTGTCACCGGCCTTTATCTGATGGCTGCAAAAAGACATAAGCGAGATTTAGCGATACAGTTAAAATCGTTTATGATTATATGGTTTAGTGTTGTAATCGGTCTTATAGAGGGAAACACTGATCGGGAAGTGTTCTGGCTCAAACCCACTTGAAAGGTCATTAGTTTCATACACACTGTGATAGCATAATATTATCACTGCCATATTGTCTACGCGTAATCAAATTTCTGGAATGAAATATGGAAATATACCTACCAACTATGAGGGTTTGGTTTTCCGTCCTAACTGTGAGATGCGCCTCAGCTCTTGAGTTCCCTTTCGATTTTCCCTGCAAAATACACAAATAATTATGGAACTATTTTCAAACCAATATTGAAATAAAATTGAACAGGAGAGAAATGATACCTCTGGTACAAATATGCAGAAACGTAGAAGAGGGGGAGCATCATCAAAGTCAGTATACAAATAGCCAGGTAGAATACATTAATTTGCTTCTGCACACAGATGAAACAAGGGGATAAAAATGTCAAGAATCTCGAATAAATCAGGGAATAACAAAATATACTAAAACAATAAGCATGACTCGAGCCAGTCAAATAAAATATCATTGCAGTTACGAACAGGTGAACTGTAACCATATAAGCTTGGAAACCAACATGGATTCCACAATCTTATGAACAAAGCTATAAAGGAGTTGACTTAAAATATGTGAAATATTTATATACGACACAGAGAAGTTGATAATGCAGTATACAAATTCAGGCAAATATGATATCCTATTCATATCAGCGAAATAGTATTCTTGATTGCAAATCTGAGTTACCTTGCCTCCTTGTGGAAAGAGTTTTCTTTTCCCTGAGCAAGTGTGAGCATCGCAGAATTGGCGCAGAAATAATTCTATCAATAACCAGGATTTTTACCAAAAGTTAAAGCAGGGTAAGATAACTTTAGAACATAGAAAAGAGCACATGTGGTTAAATAATCTATAAGAAAATGGCAGAGGTAAGGATACATCTGGAAAAAAAATAGATGGATACCATGAAGGCGGCCGGCTGAGGGGCCAAGACTAACAGGGAAACAACTATCTGCAAGACTCTGGATAAAAAGGCAAATGAAATGTTTAGAAAGGTAAATACAGAATCGATTAATAAATTAGTGGCAATACCAAGAAGCAACCTCACATAAGTGGCGATTTCTAGCTGCGGCAGCAGGATTGCACTTTGTTTTGCGTGATTTCGAATTTATCGCATGATCACAATGCAATGCTCCACATAAATCAGCAAGGCATTTGCTTTGACCCTGAATTTATTTATAGTTAGTCATATGGAAATGCCATGACCCATCTTAAGTCAGCAAAAAGTGAAATGGTCCATGCGAATAGTCGTGATACTAAATTCACTATCGTCTTTATGAAACATTATAATTAATCCTTTTGACAGAGAAATAATAGTTACCAAACTCAAAACAAACAAATGAATTGCAAAACTGACAATAAAATGTAACCCTATTGAATTCGTGTCTTCTCTTGAAGCAACATGTACAATATATAGAACACTTGACCAGTGAGGCATGAAGCACTAATCTACGTCTTTAAAACAAAATCCAGCTGCCACACATTTTTTCACAGAGCAATGTATTTATATGCTTTTATTTACGTACATATATAAACAGAATCTAAAGGTTTTACATAGAGCAAGGAAGAAAATCATTAAGTAGACAGTAAGAATATAGCCTAGTCGGTTCAACCAGAAGTGTTAGGATCCATAACAAACACAATCAATGTGAATAGACACTAAATCACAACTAGGATTACCAATTATGCATCTTCAGGTCATCTAAGGACCAAAAATAATAAGATCCCACATATGAAAGACAGGGAAACAAGATTCACATACGACATTCAAAAGATTGTAGTGTCTGTTGTCAAAATGCTGATCAAGAAATTTTTCAGCACGGAAGCTTTTCTTACAGTATCCACACTTCCATTCATTTACATCCAGATGAATCTTATGCTGCTCCTGATCCCTGAATATATCATTGCCAGGATGAAGCCTGCACTTATTTGACAGTTGGTAGTGTTCTTGTTCCATGAATGGCATCAAATACTACAAAATACAAGGGAACAAATTTAATATTATTTCTGTTCAAATCAACAATACAACATGGCAGACATTAATGCACTTCGATCATACATCCTCTATAATTTTCCAAGCTGTCCTACTTCTTTCTCTGGAACAATGTACTTCAGGAGCTGCCTCTTGTTCTTGCTTAGGTTTTCTAAACATTAGAAATAACCAAATTAGATGATTGAGGGATGAAGAGAGTACACATAATAGTTTCTAAGAGTAACATAATACTGAAACTATGTTTTCATTCAACAACTCACACTGACATCTCGTGCAAATAAAATAAGACAGGCAATCTAATTGATTATGTGTCACGAGAAGGAAACACTACCTTTGCGTTGCAGATTCTTCAGAAACCTGGAGCACGGAAAAATATTAATATAAATGATATTAGGTTTAGTAAAAACATCACAAACTTCAAAATAAGTAAGTGATGTTTTGAGGAAGATGGATATAAGTTGCGTTCAACATACAAAATTGGAATATTTGAAGAAAGAAACAATCGCCATTACAACCCATGATTCATTATACCATGCCCCTTACTTGGGTGCAAAAACACTTTATAGCATAGTAGATAGTACATAAACTGATAGCTGAGCTAAAGACTTTCTATTTTTTTACTTTTCCAGACAAAATTGGATTTAATAACCATATACACCTACTAACATCTAAGTATCACCCACCAAAATGAAGATATGACAACAAGCATTCAGAATTTCTAGGTAAATACTATAAGCTCCACTAAGCTTGTCCAACATCGATAAGCTTCCATTGATCACATCCCCTTAATATCAAATATTTCCCAGCAAAGCATATTCTCTGTAATACTAATGAGCCCACATACCATGATTTCAATCAGCTTCATAAAATCTATACTCAAATCTACACAATCCCAATTCATATTTTCTCAGGAAAATTAAATTCACCCAAAAATGAATCCTTGAGAAATCAATACCAACCACAGACCCATATGCAGTTACTAGAACACAGAGAGATACATGTGAAGATCAATAAGAGGCAGTAACAAGTACCCGATTCGCTTCTGGGACAGATTGAAGTGAGGTCACAAAGATCGTTCCATGAAACGAAAGTGAAATCAATAGCAAAATTGAAGCAGTAGCTTTGGAAATTCTCATCTCTCTCTCTCTCTCAGGGTTTTGGGAGTTGTGGGCTCGCTGAGAAGCGTTCACTGGGAATGCCACGACCCTACGAAATTATTCAACGACTGTGTTTGGATCCTTGTAAAGCAATAAACATATCACGGATAAAGAAGTTCCCGCACCGGCGCAGGATATCACATGACTTGCACGATTGCATCTATTTTCAGGGTACAAATATTATAGTTGGACGACTATACCCTTTGTAATTCCTGTATCAACATTAAGTCATTTACTTGAGTCATTGGGAAAAGGGAAAATATCACTTGCCGCCCAAGGATTACACACGGTTTTCACTTAACTCCCCCGAAAATAGAATGCGTTCTATGGAATTCTCGAATTATACTAAAGTTTCACCCAGTCCGAGCGGCATTAGTGTTTTGAAAATTCTGTAAACTTTTTTTCGAAAAATGACTAAAATGCTCTTATATTTAAAAAATTAAAAAACATTTTTGTAAAACATATTTTTTATAAAATAAATAATAAAAACTTGTTCTAATAATATATTTTTTTTAAAAAGTTTTTTCTAAACAAATATTAAAATAATAACGGCTTTTAAACATCTTTTTTATGTTTTATAATTTTTATTTTTTAAAAAATAATACTTTTAATGCTAAAATCAGTTTTTTATTATTTATTTTATAGAGAAAATTTTTTTTAAAAAATAAGTTTGAAAATTAATTTTAAAATTTTAAAATATATGATCATTTTAAAAAAAAACTAACAGGATTTTCAAAAAAACTAACGTCGTTGGGGTTAAGTGAAATTTTAGTATAGTTCGGGGACTCCGCGTAATACATTCTATTTTCGGGGGAGGGTAGTGAAAACCGTGCATAGAATGAGTGATGTAAGTGACATTTTCCCTTGAGAAAAATGATGACAATTGTACCACGATGATGTGATGTGGTTGATCGAAGTCATAAGCTCAAAAAGTAGACATGTTTTATGATTCTTTGTGTAGATTTGTCTCATCTTTGAATTTTGCAAAGTGACAGACAATAATGAGATAGAAAAATTAAAATCAAGACTCGTATCACACAATTTCCCCACAAAAACAGGACGAGTATCATACAATGTTACTTGTGTGGACAGATTACCAGAATGAGTAGTAAATATAAAAACTGTCATTGTCAGAAGTCCAACTCAGATAAAAGCTTGAGCTGATATGTGAAGGTTCATATTATTATGTAACCGGGTGAATTGATTTACATCTTTTAGATGTGGGACTCTAACACCCCCCCCCCCCCCCCCTGCACGTGAAAACAGACGGGTGGTGGCAGATATAGAATAGACGCCCTCCGATCCATAAGCTTTTTAGGCCTGAAACATATGGCATGATTGATAGACTTTTAGGCCCGATGAAATATGGAGGTTACGTTCAAGATAGAACCAAACTCATATACCATGTCAGAAACTCAACCCATCTAAAAGCTTAACATTGTTATATAAGCTGGTGAATAAATTCATATCTTTCAAACGTGAGACTCTAATAGTTATCAATATAAATGATGAGAATTTAATATATGGTTAATATTTGAAAATAAAGAAGAACTGTGACTTATATGTTGAAACACGCAATATCATAATACAAAAGTTCAGAGGGGCAAATATAATTAAAAAAACTCGATGAGAAGGATTTACTTGAGTAGACTAAAAAATGGCATGTTTGATTGTGCCATAATTAAGATTTTTAAGAAGTGTTGCGACATATTTAAGGGATGCATGAGAAATAAATATGCACTATTAATAACATTTGAGGAAGTAACAATGGCATTGAAACTAGAGCGAGTTTTGCCGTCGGAATAACCATACATTCATTGTTAAAGTGGATAAGTAGTACATTTTTCTCTGACGAAGTGGGCAATATATAATCCAAATAACCAATGCCTTGCAATAGTTGCAAGAATTTGTCATATCATATGGACTAATAGCATGGATAGGCATCTTGAAAATATTGCGGCAGCTGCAAGTTGGTCACGTGCGTGTTTGTAGAGGCGGAACTTGGCACAAAACGATAAAAATTATTCAAAGGCTGAACTCGCGGACGTTGATCTAAAGAAACAATCATAAAAAGATCAATCTGAGTGTTCGATCAAATTTACAAGAACTCGAGTGTGACCCAATTGAAAATTGCCGACGACGAAAAACAACATAGAACGAATGTATTGTATTTGACAATTTATCATGTACATGTACAATGTACATATAAAAAAAATACATTGTTAATTAAGATTAGAGTTTGACAAAAACCCATTAAGCTTATACTTAATACAGACAGATTATCCATTAAAGTTTAACATAAACTTTGTACAAATCTCAAATAACAATAAGGGATAATGTCATTTGTTACACTAAACTGTAGTGAAATGACAGTTTTATATCCTGACTACTTTATCTCTTTTTAATGCCATAACCATTTTTCTGTGATACCCGATCTCCAAAATGCCTAAAATACCTGAACCACCCTTAATTTAAAAATCATAAATTGAATTTGTTCAATTTTCTTTTTAATTTCTGGTTCAATTTGATTTATATTTAAGATGCAATTACAATTATACCCCCAATTCTAAAATTAAATTTGATCTATTTCAAATCTGGTTTGATAAATCAAATTGAATTAATCCTATTCAAATTTCTTAAATCATGGGTATTTTAGTCATTTTAGCATATATTGTCACAAAAAAATTGTTAGAAATCTAAGAAAAAAGGAAAAAATAGTTAGATTATGAAAATATCATTTTGATATAGTTAGGTGTAACAAAGTATCATTATTCCTAACAATAAACTAATAAATTTTGAGCTTGTTATAATAAGTGCACTCAGCTAGAATCACCCACTTCATTTCGCTTATTATAGTTTGTTTAGCCTTCTTAGGATCATTGTTTACACTTTCCCTTTATATACCCGAATTCCTAGAATTGGGATTGATGTAAATTGGAGTAAAATTCACTTCAAAAAAAAAAATATACAAACTTTAATTTTGTGATGGAATCTATGTATCTCTTTTAACAATAGCACACCGATGAGTAGGAATCTTTGAAAAAAACTTGCAAACTCGATCCACATATAATGTTAACAAAATAGATGACGAAGATCTAAACGAGTCAAGCTGGACCAACATGCCTAGCTACTACGGATCGCAGACACTACCATTAACCTAAGTTACCAAAGATAAAGATGACATGTCTTAATCTACAAGCTCTACTGCCATTAAACAACTCAGAATATTTCTCGCTGTCACTGACAATAACACAAGCGGCGGTCCAGGTAATAAATAATCATATTACAAACACAATTTGCCATATATTAGTCAAGAAAGCTCCTTTGACTTCACTCCATGATCAACCCATTTTCCCAAATTGACGAGAAAAATAAATAATATTATTTGGGTTCATTCACCCACCGTCCCAGAGCTCGCGATCCACATGGTTTGTGTATAAAAATAGTCAACCCTCTTTCTCCAACATTGGAGCCAACAGAGACAGTGTTGGTATGGGAGCTGTGGCGAAAATGGGAGTAATAGCTCAGTCGTGGAGGAGGATGGAGAAGGGGCTCAACGACGCCGTTTCGGGGAGCTTCGTGGGCAGGTACTTCAAGGTTGAGGCCAGAGGGAGCTGCTTCACCAGGGAGCTACGCGCCGGCACGGCCACGTTTCTCACGATGGCCTACATCATCACCGTCAACGCCACCATCATCTCCGACTCCGGCGGCGCGTGCGTGGGAGGCGGCGGCGCGTACGATGACTGCGTGGCGGCGACCAAGAGCGACCTCGTGGTGGCGACGATCCTGTCGGCGATGTTCGGGTCGCTGGCGATGGGCCTGCTGGCGAACCTCCCGTTCGGGCTGGCCCCGGCGATGGGCCCGAACGCGTACCTGGCGTACAACATGGTGGGCCTGCGGGGGTCGGGCCCGATAAAGTACAAGACGGGCCTGGCCGTCGTGCTGGTGGAAGGGTGCGTCTTCCTGGCCCTCTCGGCCTCCGGGCTGAGGGCCAGGCTGGTAAGGCTGATCCCCAGGTCGGTCAGGCTGGCCTGCGCCGTGGGGATCGGGCTCTTCATAGCCTTCGTGGGCCTCCAGGCCCAGCAGGGCGTGGGCCTGGTCGGGCCCGACGCGTCCACGCTCGTCACCGCCGCGGCCTGCGCCAGGACGGACCCCGACACCGGCGCGTGCCTCGGCGGGAGGATGCGGGACCCCAAGTTCTGGCTCGCCGCGTCGGGGTTCGTCATCACGACCTACGGCCTCATGAAGGAGGTCAAGGGGAGCATGACGTTCGGGATCCTGTTCGTCACGCTCGTCTCGTGGGTCAGGGGCACTTCCGTCACCATCTTCCCCGACACGCCGCGTGGCGACGCGAGCTACCAGTACTTCCGGAAAGTCGCAGACTTCCACAAAATCGAGTCCACGATCGGAGCCATTTCGTTCACCGGGTTCAACGAGGGCCCGGTCTGGGTCGCCCTGGCGACCCTCCTCTACGTGGACGTGCTGGGCACGACCGGGACGCTGTACACCCTCGCCGAGCTGGGCGGGTTCGTGGACGAGTCGGGCGGGTTCGAGGGGGAGTACGTGGCCTACATTGTCGACGCGGGGTCCACCGTGGTGGGCTCCGCGCTGGGGGTCGCCACGACGGCGACCTACGTGGAGTCGTCGGCGGGGATGAGGGAGGGAGGCAGGACAGGCCTGACGGCGGTGGTGGTGGGGCTCTACTTCATGACGTCGCTGTTCTTCACTCCCTTACTGACCAACGTGCCGCCGTGGGCCATAGGGCCGTCGCTGGTCATGGTGGGGGTCATGATGATGGGTGTGGTCAAGGACATCGACTGGTCCAACGTTAGAGAGGCCGTGCCCGCTTTCGTCACCATCCTGCTCATGCCGCTCACTTACTCTATAGCCAACGGGATCATTGCTGGGATCGGGCTCTACGTAGTCCTCGGCGCGTATGATTACGTGGCGGGGCTCGTCCGGCGGGTCAACAGTTTGAGGAAAGTGGTGGTGAGCGAGCAGAATCAAGTCTCAACGGTTGAAATTATTTGAATCTGCAACCAAGGTGGCTTAGGCTACAAGAAAGAAACAAAACCTGTTTTGGCTGTAGCAGACTAGTAGATAGTTTCTGATATTCTTTCATTTCACACACCGTTAATTTTTCTTCTTCTCTGTTGTTCCGGTTCATGTACATTACTCAAGTGCGTGCATAAATAAAGGCTGAGATCAATATTCGATACTGTAATTAAGAAAATACGTTTACACAAGAATTTAATTCTCAGTCGGCTAATTAGTCATTCATTACATACACAGGCAACAGTCTAAATGAATGAAACTAATGTGTTAGGGATGATCCTACTTACTTTCCAAGGACACTAACTTTGTAAATGTGGTTGGGATGATTTTCTACTTCAAAAATACACTCGGCTCCCAGCTGAATATCGTTCGCCTTGCAGAAAGCTTCCCATCCGGTAGTGAGCAGCTTGAACTCGAGCCTGTCGTGGTAGAGGACTGGCCACAATCTCGTAAGTGGATCGCGAAGGTACACTACTTTCCGCTTCATTGTGTGCCTCTCTTTGTTAGTAGATGGTAACTGCGTTGGCAGCTCCTACAGAGGGAAAAATCGTTGAGAGAGTGATTCATTGGCATATACATTTTCCCACATCAGTTGTTTTTTATCAGCAATGCCGCCAATATGGGGATTGAAACCAGTGACATCATGCATAGTGCATGAGGTATCTTCCACTTCACCCACGGCCTTTGGTCCTATAACAGTGGTTAATAGGAAATCAATTCAGTTTCGGGTAATTTTGCTGACTTACAAGAGAACTTAGGTTTCTGGTCACCAGCACACTGAAGGCTGTTGGAGTACTTAGTAAGGAAGCACCAAATGAGCAATCAGACGGCTCAGCTTTGACAACCCCTTCAATTCATAGCAATATCAATATGCAAGTTTGTGTTGGGAAACCGAGAAGTGAATCTTTACACTGTTTAGTACATGGCAAGGAAAAAAGTACATTACCCGTTCCTCGAAGCATCTCCTTATAATTTCCAAGTTGTAGAGGAGTTGTTTCAATTTGCTCGCTTTTGACAATCGCCATAGGTTCTGTTTTAGTTATTCTCACTGGTTGGCTTTTGAAAGTCACCTTAGTTTCTGTCAGAGCTCTCTCCGTAGGCTCTCCTTTAGCTTTCAGCATAGTTTCACCTACTCCACAAACGACTTAAGTTTATGCTGGATGGACAACTATTGCAACTTACATAGTCACAAATTCAAAGGCGAGTAACTAAAGCTAAAGCTTCTTTGAAACAAATAAAGCAAAAAGTTCTATAGAAAAATCGAAGAAGCAGAAATTACCAGACTGGCGATTTGGCACATGACACCTGGGTAAATTCAGTGCTCCAATTACTGTCTGTTGCAAACTCTTACCACTATCAATAAGCGCATGGCCTTCCTTTTGGAATCTCGTCACCGGATCATTTTGCGCTAATGGCTCTGCAGAGTTGTCAAGTATTACAGAAGAAACACGAATATTCAAAACATGAAACAAACAAAATCTATGATGCTATGAACTCAATAAACCAGCAGCTTCACAATTAAAACAGAAGCAACGTACTTGAATGTGCATTGTCCAATCCCGGAGAAACCTGGCCTTTCTTGACGTTTACACTGGACCTAGTAGCATAGATTTTCTCTATTTTTATAGGTCTCACTGCAGATGGGACCAAGGGAGGCTTAGATGTCTCATCATGGCAATTTCTTTTATCGGGCACCATTTTGCTCACATTTTCCGAACAGTGCCCTTTACAATTCATTTGAATGCCGTATGTATTTAAGGGCACTGCTACAGTTATGTCTACTTTATTAGCTAAGCCAGACTTAACTGCAGATCTTGGTGATGCATCAACTGAAGAAGTTTTCTCACGAACGTATGGTATTTTGCCCACATTTCCGGAACCAGCCCTTTGCAGAATCATTTCAGGTGCACTCAAAGGCACTACTCTATCTACCAAATTTTCTTCATCAACCTCGACTGGAGGAGATCTTTCATATATTGCAGCTATATTCTCTCCAGCAACACCAGAACTGTTCCACCTCGTTTCAAACTCAGACAAATCAAGTACGAGATTCTTATCGTCTACTTGTTTGTCCTCCAAGCCTCGACCAATCATGTAGAAGGGTTCTTCAAAGCAACTGGCTTTGCGCGTAGGCAAGGACTTTCCATAGATATTTTCAAAACTGAAAGTGTTCTCAGACACTGTTCTTGATTTTTCCATGTCATTAGCCTTTCCCCGGTTTTGCCTTTTGTCTACATCAAACCTATATCCTGAAAACTGCCCTTTCAGAAATCCTTTATCAACTGTGCACAGCCGGCCGTTTTTTCCATGGCTATTCTTTACACTAAAAGTGTTTTCGGCTACCATTGGCGATTTTCTCTGGCTTTGACTTTTGTTTATGTCTGACCTGGATTCTTTGACTGTATACCCTGTAGTATTTTTTGCGAGGCTAGTCTTGGAATTAAAAGGGTTCTCGACTATTATAGGTGATTTTCCCTTACCACTTGCCTTTCCCCGGCTTTGACATTTCTCCTCAGCTGCCCTAGATCCCGAGCATTGCTTTTTTTTCATAGGAATCTCATCAACTATAAAGCATGGACTATCTTTGGAATCAAATGGAGAGCTGTTAGTTCTTTCCCTTTTACTTTGATGGCAGCTTTTGCCAGAAAATCCTACCAGTTCGCATGCAGTTTCGTTGTAGATCTTGACAGCAAAATGCGGTTCTATGTATTCAAACCACAAAAAGTAGCCAGCTCTTAAACCATGGGCCAAAACGAAGGCATTCCATCCTCGTTGAAAAGAAATGCGCCCACCAACTTTGGATATCAGTACTTCCCAACTTTGCCCGTCTGAATCGATAAGCTGGGTTTTCTTATTTTCCAATCCCGGGACAGTACGAGCAAACTTAGGGGGTAAAGGCTGCAAATAAACATCACAATTAGTAATGTTAATAAAGAACTGTCCCATCACAACAACATAAAACACGGAAACATCAAATTACTGGTAACTCTATGCCGCGGGTCCTGCATATAAAGTGCTGATCAGAATAACCTCAACAAGGAGCCATAAAAATATATTAACAGAAACTGCTCATAGCAATTCAGACCTACACAGAAGTAACTGTATGTCGCGCCCCTAGAGCATACCAACACTGATAATTAGTAAACGGGTGCAGCACTACTTTATCAAAATGCTAGTGCCTGGAGTGGAAGCAGGACAAAATTGATATTGGAGACAATATAAACCATCCCAGAACCAGCTAATTGTGATGGAATCATATGAAAGGTGCTATTTGATGGAGTAATCCGTGCTGTGAGAATCAACAACAGAAGATCCAGTAATTGTGAGAGTCTCTTTTAGAGGACAGCTAATTGAGAGTGGGGAAAAAAAGGTTACAATAAGATGTGTCACGTTGAGGGGTCCTAAAGAGTAAAGGCACCTATTTATTCCTGTTACGAGTACAAAACTGTAGGAGTAAAACACATTTTGCAGCTTTAATCTCAAACCCAACAAGATCTTCAAATTTATCATCCAAAAGGCCCTTCAAAGTTCAAACTATGTTCTCATAAGCAGTTTCATTTACACAATGCTCACATAACAGGATATTCGAAAAACTGGTTACTAAATAAGCAGGCAAGAAGTGCATTTACAAAGAGAAGCGAGCATACCATACTGTCTTTCCATCCATCTCCAATCATGACCTTGAAAAAAGAAGCGACCTGCAGGGACAAGCTGTTCTTGCCATGTAGCAATGAACATCTCCTTGTGCAATCTGCACAAGCTTCGTCCTTGAGAAGGCGTGCAGTCTCTCCTCGCCTCTTACTAAAAAAGCTCATCGCAAAGTTTGGGGGGAAAACGAATCGGGCGATACAGGGCTGAAGAAAAAAAGCAAATGTACCAAGTTAGCTCACTTAGAAAACCCAAGTACCTGTTGGAGTGAATAAGGCCATGCACCAAAAAGCCACAATCTACTGTTTGTTTAACTAGAAAACACTTTCTCTGAAAAATTAAGGGAACAGCCTCCCAAGAAACAACAAAGCAGAATCTAGGTCTGATAAAAAATGTCACTGAACACTTCAAAAACCCAACTCACCCAAATTCCAACAAAAATGGGGGAAAGTTACATACTTTTTCCGGGAAAATCAGCCAAGAAACCACGATCAGGAAAAAAGCACAAAAATTTCTCAATGGGTATTGCACATTGTTCTCTTCTTCAAGAAACTATAAAAGGGTTCTTGAAAAAAGAAGTGATTCTTCGCATACAAAAATAGTACTCGGTGAGTGATGGTTCATTGTTGAAGAGGGTAATAGGAAGGAACTTACGAAGAGGGTTGAGAATGTTGTGAAACGATTTCCTGAGCTTTGTTTGTGTTTGAGGAACCAAAACGTGTCTTGTTCGAAGCTCTGTGATCTGCGTTGTGACACTGAAAGTGGAACTATTAGTGACGCAACCACTGCGACTAGAAAAAATGAGTTCCGTTTAGTTACATGTGAAAATGTTGTCGTTCAAGTGTCTAAGAATGAATGGGCCTTCTATTTGGGCTTATGAGACCAAACCATCACAGTTGTAACTTGTAAATGAATCTTGACCGTCGACCTGGTTTGGTTGACTTGGTGTGATTGATCTTTTCTGGTTGCTGATGGCTCTTTGATTCAGTTTTAAATAAATTTTCATTTTATTTAACTCTGGCCTAACGGTTGGTACTACTTGCTCTTTACTTTTAAGATCAGAGTTTGATATTCAACACAGTACCTAGGTAGGGTGAGTTTAAAAGATAATTAACGGAAATGTCTAGTTAAGTGTTGGACGTTTAAGTTAGCATATTAAAGGTGGACATGGGGTCTAGAACCGGACCGAACCGGTCAAAAATCAAACCAAACTCTTCGGTTCTCCATTTTAAGAACCATAACCGAAATCGTTATCTACGGTTTTCGATTATCCAGTCTGATGAAAAAAAACACGAGTGAGAAAGAGTTTTTGCAAAAATAAAAATGAGTGAGAAATAGATTTTACAAAAATACAGTTAACAGAGAGTGCAAAAAAAAGTCATATTCTTGCAATTTTCCCTTTGACATATTATTTTGTCATTCCAACTCAGCCTTAAAAGTTAAAACCACTTAAAATCAGCATGGACATGAAGCACCATTTTTTTTAATCATGAAGCACAATTAGTTTATCATTAAAAAAATCTTCTATGAATCATATTCCAAATTAAATAACAATATCAGTTATTTATTTTCAAACTTTAATAATTGCTCAAATTTAATATGTGTTTTATGGTGATCGATACTGAAAGAAAACGGAGAGTTTCGGTATCGATGGGTTGATCAGGTTAAACCAAATAAGTCAGGAGGATTTGAATTTCGCGATACACATATTGATCGCAGGGTTGATCGAGAAAGTTGGTTTAAGTCGGTCTGCAGCAAGATCACGGGGTTCCTCCATCCGTATAAGTTGGAGGTCATGGCTCTGCATGATGTTATAGTTCGAGTCGATTGGTCTCTAGGGGTTATCAGAGATGCATGTGTAAATCATTCTGCAGCAAGATCACGGGGTTTCCACATTCGTATGAATTGGAGGTCGTGACTCTACATGATGCTAAACGGGTCGAGCTGAACAACTTTGAAAAAATCATTAGCGAATGATGTTGCCTACTATCCATTATCGAAACTTCTGTTCTTTGTTTTACTCGTAATCAAATTACTCAGGAATTGACCATGTTTGTATTAAGTGATGTTGCAGAGTTAGTTGCAACTTAATTAATAAAATTTATTTTTCTTTGAAAAAAAATAACGACATTGAATGAAATTGATGATGTAATTATAAATAAATAATTTTAAAAGAAAACAATTACTATTTTTAATGCTATTAAAATTCTATTTATTTTATTATTTTAACAACATAGCTTAAGCCAATAAATGATTAACCAACAACAATAACTTATAATAATATACAAATATAATAATAATTCAAGTATTTTTAAAAATCTAGGAATTCGTTATATATGATTGTTGAAGTTCCAAAACTCCTCGGTACTGTCATATTTAATCTAGTTTATTAATTAATAGCCCGCAATTTTCTTTTCGTTTCTCTTGTAACCACTGTATTATTAATTTATTGAAAATAATTACTGGGAAGTGCATAAATTAAATTTTAATTTTAGAGAGTAGGTGCATAAATTAAATTGCATAATGTAAGATTTGTCCTTATGTAATAATTATGTATTATGTCTGGTGATTAAAAAATAATCACAAAAAAACTTGTATTTCTGAAACTACAACAATAATAAATGTTATTCTAAAAAAAACAAGTGTCCTTTTAATCTCCGCTGCAACTATTTATCGAGTGAAAAAATGTAATTCATCTTAATTTTGGAACTCAATTATCTAGACACAAGAAAAGTAATTTTATTGCTGTCATTTAATTATATTTATGAATTAAAAAATAAAATAAAATAAATAAGTGGTATGTACCCTTTGTCCGAGGCGGCGATTTGGGTTGTTCGTCGAAAATAGACGATGTCTCACGGTGGCTCTGCCTGTACGGGCTTTTGGTACGACGCATATTTGGGTGGTGCGGCGGTAGTTGCGGCGACGACAACTATTGGTGAATGAGGCAGATCTGACTTTTGGGAGGGGGACGGCAAGTACGGGGTCGAAGGAAGTGAGGTCGATATGAGTTTTGGGAGGGTGGTGACAAGTACAGAGTCGAAGGGAGTGGTGTCTACTATGGAGGTCGCGGTTGAAGTCGGAATTGCAGGTGAGCCGAGCTTGGATTGCAGCAGAGGAGAAAGGACGGTCGGGTTTCGTATTTGAGGTTGGACAAGGAAGGGACAGTGGTGAGAGGAGGAGATGAGAAGGGTCAAAGAGGAACAGAGGATGGTTATTGGGGATGGACAGAGAAGGGAAGTATTCGGGACTAGTATTGAGACGGGGCAGAGAGAGGCCAATAGGAGGAGAAGGAGGCTTGGGCCAGAGTTGGGGTTGAGGATGGATGTCGGAGCTGAGGGTGGGGGAGGCATGGCAGTGCAAGAGGGACGTGAGAGGGTGATGGAGGTGGCAGAAGGATGGTCTAAAGGAGACTTGAGCTGGTTGAAGGAGGTAACATGGATAGAGTTTGGGGAGATGCGGCCGGGGTTGGGGAAGGGGAGGGGGTCGGGGTCGGAGAGGTCGGGATGGGCTGAGACCAGGGAAACATTGGTAGATCGGTACCGGGAGGGAACCGACAGTTTTTGTTGGTTGTTAGATCGGTACCGGGAGGGAACCGACAGTTTTTGTTGGTTGTTAGATCGGTACTGGGAGGGAACCAGAATTATCTGCATTGGTGAGCAGACTCATGCAAGCATACTGAACTAGGGGGCTCAGTTTGCTTAAGCTTCAATACGTCATCAAAGTGTCCTATTGGGATCAGTATTATAAGAAGGGGGGGGGGGGGGGGGTCCCTAGTGTCAATTAGTTGATTCGGTTAAACCCAATGAGTTGGGAGGTTTTGAATTTCGCGATGCCCATATTGTTCGCAGGGTTAATCGAGGAGCTGGTTTAATGCGGTATGCAACAAGATCACGAGGTTTCTCGATCCATATGAGGTGGAGGCCGTGACTATGTATGACGCTAACTGGTTCGAGTCGATTGGTCTACATGATTATCAGGGATGCATGTGCAAAGTATTCTGCAATGGGATCACGAGATTTCTCCATTCGTATGAGGTGGAGGTCGTGGCTCTACATGATATTAAACGGGATGAGTTGAATAATTGTAGAGGAATCACTAGTGAGCGGTGTTGCGTACTATCTTTTATCATAACATATGATTTTTTTTGCCCGTAATCAAATAGCTCACAAATTGATCAAGTTTGTTTTAATTAACAATAGTTGAGATTATGGCGAGGAGCCTGTACCACCATTTGTATATTCAGCTGTCCAACTTCATGTCGAATTAGTTGCTATTTAATAGATTTTACTTAAAAAAATACGTAAACAAAATTGAAAAATCAGTATTATCATTATTATTTTGATTTGATATGCATGTGCTCAAAGGTGTATTAATTTTTTTGATATTATGTTCATTTAAATTAATATGATTTATGCAAATTATAAATTTGTGATATTCAATATTAATAAAAATACGTTAGCCGTTAGAGAAGCTTTATCACGGGCAAAAAGAAATAATTGGAAGGAAGTAGTAGTCGAATCATATTGTATCAAGGTGGTGGATCATGTCATACAAGAGAAACAAACGAGAAATATGTTCGGGAGCATTATTTATGACTGTATGCGTATCCTTTCCGTCCCAGAATTCGACTTCTCATTAAATTTTGCTTGTAGGTTCTGTAATAAAATGACTCACGAATTGGTCAAACATGTTTTAAATAACAGTAGTTGGAATTATGGTGATGAGTCTTTCTCACCAAATATAGCTTCAAATGACCCACTTGATGTCGAGTTAGTTGTTTTTTTCTTAAATAAAATTCGTTTTCTTTGAAAAAAATGCGTTTATATTTTCAGATATTCAAACAATAAATTATCGATCAAATCAACAATTAACAAAAAATCATAACCTGCATTAATTAATTAGTGCAACAAAGTCACCAAACAGCTACTCAACAGAAGCAATAAAAGGCGGTCAAAGAGGTTTAGACCAAAATAAATGAAAAAAAAGGAAAAGTCAAAGAGGGAAGCAAGTGAGTGAATAAAAGAGAAAAACAAAATTCGAGAAACAAGAAGAGAGTGAAGACCAAATCTTTCTGCGCAATCTGTTTATGGTTCGTCACTCGTTGATTTCACCACAAATTGGGTTTCTTTTAATTTTATCAAAATATTAAAAAAAATCGAAGCTTTTTCTAGAATCCAAAGACCACAGCTTTTGGGTAGTGCGTTTATATATACATGTATAGATGAGCAAGTGCTTGCCAGGTCTCTCCCTCTCCTCGAGCTCGATTCTTCAGAGAATATGGTTGATTATTACGAGCTTGCTTCTAGGCCTTCTTATCAAGACTCTCTCAAGCTTCTCGAGGCCGATATTCACCATGCCAATTTTCTGTGAGCTCTCTCTCTCTCTCTCTCTCGTTCTGTGTTCATTTTCCTGCTTTTTTGGATTGTTTTTTTTTTGTGGATTCTCAACTGGGTTTCTGTTAAATTCACAAAGGGTACTTGGGAATTGGAGTTTTCGATGTGTTTTGATGTGGGTTTCTGTTAATTTTGTGAAGTGGCTCTTGTGTGACTGAGTTCCGGATTCCGGTCATGTATTGTGATGGTCTGATGGGTTTTTTTGTTTGTTTGTTGAACTTTCAATTAGGTTATTTTGTGATGAAGTTTCTGATTATGTACTCTGCGTTTGGGTTCTCTCTTTTGCCACACAATTTCACTGAATTTGAGTGTGGAATTTTTAGTTGGAGGGGTTTCCCCCTTTTTTGCTGCTTTAATTTTTGTTGTTGTTTTGCTCTTTATGAATAAGTAAAATGGAAGTTGATTATAACCTTTTGATTATGTAAAATTGTATAACCTTCAGCCGAGGTTTTTTTTTTCACAAGGATGTCTCTGCCATTGCCAAGGTTTTTTTTGACACCTTAATAATATCGCCAGCATGTGGATTGGAACCAGCAACTTCATGCTTATTACATCCCTAAAATCTATACCACCTCACCCATGGCCTTTGGTCAAAGTTGTTTTTTTGTTGTTGATAAGATGATGAATATCTTTTGAAATGGATTTGGAAATCTTTTGCACTCTCAAGGACTGAAATAGATGTAGCCTATGCCTATCTTTGAATGTTGACTTTATCATTTTTTGTTTACAACATTTCCTTTTTCTTGTTATTTCTCCTATTAAAGTTTTTTTCCCATTCCTATGATTCTTTGAGGATTTGAATTTGATGATTAGGTTTATGATGGATTGAGTATTGGATGAGTAGGTGAAGATACTAAGTAGTTTGTATCTCCATCGGAGTTAAATTCTTCTTCTTTATCAGAGTTAAATTCTTGACAAGTGAGTTTCAATGATTTTGCAGGGCAGCATCCTTCCCGAGGCTGAAGCGCGGTGCTTGTCTACAAATGAAGTTGGTTTACAATCACTTCGCACCCATTCTCCTCTACTTGCTCCATTGGATGGATTGCTCGTGTACATCTTTGCTTTCTAGCTATTTTAACCCCTTCCGTGTTGTTATCTACAAGGTTTGTTCCTTCTTGCCTCATAATGATTTTCCCCATTATTTTCTAGAAGATTAAAGCATATATGCTAAAATTTGAGATAATGATCAATTTTTTGTTCTATAGGTGTGCTCAGATGGGAGGCCCGATGTCTCCACATACGGAAGGCAAGCAACAATAAAGGAATTTTATAGTAAGTGAACTGATTCTTGTTATCCTATATTATGTAATTTCATTATATACTTTGGATTTGTTATGTTGAATTACTCACTCCATCCTTATCTGAGGTCTAACCTAGGCATAATAACCATGTAGATGTTATATTACCATCTCTTCAACGCCTCCATGGTGATTTGTCAGAGTTGGATTCTACTCACGGGGAGCGCCACAGCTCAGATAAAGTTGCAAAGAAGAGATTAGAGAACAGTCTGAAAGTTTTAGACATAGACTTGGAGAGGGAAAGTGAATGTGGGATCTGTTTGGAGCCTTGTGCCAAAATGGTTTTACCGAACTGTTGCCACTCAATGTGCATAAACTGCTACCACGACTGGTACTCACAATCCCATTTTTATTCGACTCTGATATAGACAAGGATAGTGAGTAATTAGCAAAGTGGTGTTGTGTTTACAGGAACACGAGGTCAGAGTCTTGCCCGTTTTGTAGAGGCAGCCTAAAGAGGGTGAAGTCGGGAGACCTGTGGGTTCTGACGCGCAGCAGCGATGTTGTGGACACGAGAACCGTGTTGAAGGAGGATATAATCCGCTTCTATCTCTTCATAAACAACCTTCCCGAGGAGATCCCAGACGCCCTGTTTGTAATGTATTATGAACACTTGATCTAAACCGAAATGCCAACCTTCTGTTGCAGATAGAGTGTGGCGAGGTTTATTTCTGGTGTGTAAAAAGAGAGAGAAGCGCAATGCCAACCATCCCTTGGAGATTGAGTCTATGGAGGCTTTCTCGCAACAGTGACCTGTAAAAGAGAGAGCTGAAATGCCAACCATCCCATGCAGATGAGTCTGGTGAGGTTTAGCTGCCACTCGTATATCTTGTTCATAATAATGTACATGTTCAGTGTTTAGACCAATTATAAATATCAAAATAACCACTTTCTTTTAGTCTGAATTTGTTCTTCCCTAATTGAATTAGGGCAAGTTGCATCTAGAGATTGCCCATTTTCGTTTAGGGCAAGTTGCATCTGACCTGTAATTTTTGGGCAGATGGTTGCATCTATAAATTGTCTATGCAATATATTGTCTTATAATAATAACTGATTTGAACGAAAAATCACACACTAGTCTCTTATACCCGACCAACATCTGGTCTGGTATTTTTCAGCTTATACCCGACCGACAATGTCAGCCGGGTATAACATTTTCTTCAGCAGCGTAAACCTAACGCACCCTTTTTGTCCGCTCAAACTCATAGCAAGACATGCAAATCAATCATTTTCTTGAGAGACAACGCCCATGAATGTACCGTCGGGCTGTTATTAGATTCTCAGAGCTTGTTATCAAGAATAAAAGGAATATTCAATTCTTGGTACTCTTGTAAGCTATAACACTGATCAAATATCAGATGTGTAATATGTTATTGCTTGTAACCAATATCCAGAGAGAACAAATTTTCAGACAGAAGAAAGAAACATGAATCACGAATCAACCTTGGCGTGTCTTCCTGTCGAGCAAGTACCTGAAGGGAGGATGCGTGAGCTCTCCGCGCAGCAGAAACTCAGACACAACCCTGTACATGGACTCGGTGAGGTGAACTCCATCCCAATTAATGTACTGAGATATGTTGGAGCACGCCCCGACAGAAGGAGCGCCGCAGGTGGTGAAGACGCTGTAGTTGTACTCGTCGCCCGACCCGCAGCAGGCGTCGAAGAGGTTCCTGAAGCCGTACTTGGCGGGGCTGGAGAGCACGGTGACGTAGGCGCTCCAGTAGTCGGCGTAGGCGATGACGGAGCGCGGGAACTGTAGCCTGAGGTCGTGGAGCAGGGCCTGGAGGGCTGTGTTGTAGCGGCGGGTGTTGTTGTTGGCGCTCTCGACGCATCCCAGGCTGTCTCGGTCGTCTGTTGGGGCCAAGTACATGGCTAGGGTCAAGCAGCCTGTTGGGGGTTGGCCTTGGACTACCATGTACTTTGCTCCTTTCTTCAGGAGACTCTGAAACAAAACCATGAAATGGATCATCAAAACATCAACAATAGGGTTGGGCATGGGCCCAGAACCGGGCCGAACCAGTCAATAATCGAATCGAACCGGAGTCTCTGAATTTTTGAAGACCGGTTTTCCACTTCTTCGGCTGAGTATCACCGGTCTCGGCTTGATAATACGATGATGAAAAGAGGAAG
Organism: Geranium rotundifolium; assembly: GCA_963920655.1. Classification (NCBI taxonomy): domain Eukaryota; kingdom Viridiplantae; phylum Streptophyta; class Magnoliopsida; order Geraniales; family Geraniaceae; genus Geranium; species Geranium rotundifolium. The sequence goes on along the minus strand of OY987321.1, from coordinate 4,842,282 downwards.
TTGGTCTCGGTGACCGGAGAAGAGAAAATTAGGCGAGCTTGAGTTGGAAAAAACGATTTTAAAATTTCTAAGATTATTTTATGTCATTTTTAAATAAAATTACATATTTTACAAAAAAAAGATAGGAGAAGTTCACATTGCAATAAAGAAAGGTTATTTTTTGCAATTTACCATTTAAACTAAACTTGTATATCCCATAGATGCAGTGTGATGTGATGAAAAATAAGATAGTGCAATAAATCAAGCCACTGCCATCAACTTCAGAAATAATCATTTCACATCACCCTTATTTTTTAAATAACCAAAATGTCAATTTCACCCAAAGTTTACAGAACATTACATTGCATTTCTGTCTTGAGCCAAAGTTCAAAGAATTCCAAACAAAATGTTTATTTTACATTTTAAAATTTTGAACGTCAGTGACAATGACATGCTCATTTTCAGTTCATCAATTCAGTGACATAAGCACTTTCAAAATTGAACTCAGTGACATAATTTTCATGTACAATTTCGAGCAGTGAACTAAATTAGATGATGCTTCTCTTACCTGTAAAAATGTTCTGACATTCTTGATTGCGAGTTCTTGAATGGTGCCACCAGAAACCTCAGATCCAAGAATATAAGCATAATCATTGACCCCGATCTCGCCGACCCAGAACAGAGCATCGTCGAGCACCGCCCTACACTTAGCCCCCGACAGCTCCGCTTCTTCACACCCTTTCCTCTCCAAGAACTCGTCGAACCAGCCGAGCTGCGTCAGTATAGACTGCGGCGTGATGTCAAGACTCAGATTGTTCTTCACAAAGAAGTCATGATTCACGGCCGTGGACCCGGCGACCGCAAAATTCACACCAGAATCAGAACCAGAACCAGAGGTATTGAGACTGAGATACGGTGGCAGGAATGGTAAATTGAGGGACTGAGCCAAGAAGTCGACGACGAGCCTGCCGTCGGAGTAGCGGTTGGTGGGTCGGTGGAAGAAGGTGGTGCCGTAGGGAGGGTTGGAGACGTGGGAGAAGCCGCTGGGGCCAGTCTCCGAGTGGGTGTTGCCCGTGTCGGTGAACGAGTCGCCGAAGGCGTAGATCTTCTTGAAGGGGTGCTTGGTGTCTGCAGAAACAGAGGAGAGTGAGAGACAGAGGATGGAGATGAGGAAGGTGAGTTTTGAGGAGGACCCAAGTGTCATTGAAGCCATGGTTTCTTGAGTGATTCACAAGGCAATGACTTATAGTGCCTCATATTCATATATAGATGCCAATACCATTTGGGTGCCTATTGGTCTGAGCTGCTCTTGCTTCATAAATGAAACATCAGTTATTCGCCGTGAGAATTACTGGAGGTGCGCTACGTGGTGGTACGTGCTGAAGTGGGAGGCGTGAATTTATAACCCGACCCACTTGCCACCCGGCGACCCATATTAATTCTCATGGTTCTCACGCACCTCGTGGTTCTCATCAGAATGCTTTTCAATATTTGGATATTACGTTAACTATATAGATTACTGTGAACTATTCAATATTTTTATACTTTACTAAATTTTATTTACGTAGACGAAAAATAACTACGCTTTTTGTTGAGAGAATTAGATTTCGGAACATGATGGAAGAAAATCCTTGGCCTGAAAGGAATGAAAAGAAGTTCGGTAGGGACGATCAAAATGAATATTTTGAATAAAATGTCAACAGCGAAGCTAACATGCATCTGTAAGCAAATGTGGGTCATGTTTCGATAAGCATCTTCATCTTACCACTTATCTATTCAATTAACTTTGTGAGTGAGTGAATTAGACTTTCAATACTACATTACAGTTTAGTCAATCGTCGACACGCAAATTTACTTCGACAAGTACACGAGGAGAGTGTGGATTTCGTCACTGTTTGATAAACATCTTGAATCCTTGTGTTTGGACAAATTGAAACCAGTATTAAAAAATTGGATGGGTGGTTGATGTCCCTATAATGATTAATGAGAAAGGTGTGAACAAGGTGGGGGTGGTGGAAATGAAGGTGAAGGTGATAGAGCTATAAATATAGAAGATTAGTTGGGAGCCATAAATGAGCTATGTGCCCCAACCATACCAATTCTCTCTCACTCGTCTTCCTCAGATCCCCACAGAAACTATACACTGTGCCAAGTGTTGTCATTGATGATCAGTAAATAATAGGTATGTGCTTTGCCATACCGTAGTTCCGTGCCAGGACCGGCCCCACCTACACCGAGACTTAAAAGCCGAAGAAGAAAATTAGGTCTTCTTACAAATAAACGATATAAATATTAATTTTTTTTAAACACGTTACGCAGGTTGATTTATAGTTCAATTCCTGAAAAAACTGGTTTGTTTGAACTCAACTGGGACTAAAACGAGTTAAAAAAAGTACAGTTACATACGATCGATGTTGTAAGAATTTCTGAGTTGTTCGACTGGTTTCTAATTAATTCTCTATAATTTTCAATGAATTAATCCATTCAATCCTTTTATTTTCTTATTAGTCTTTGATTAGCCCCTAAAAAATTCTTGCCGACTGACAAGTGCCTAGCGATTTTTACAACAATGCATTCGTATTCAAATAGACTTTTCAATTCGTTTACTTTTCTTTACAAGTGTTTCCTAAAATTTTGTATTTTAAAGTATTTATAGTCGATTATTTATATATTCCTTGTTGAGAATAATATATACTTATTTATTCAAGTTATATATAAATATATTATCTTTCTATTTTAAAACCTAGCTAACATTTTTTTTAATTAATGGGGCGTTAGAGGCCCTTGTGCTATACATATATATATATGCAATAGGACCGACTGGCCATGCCTTCTTGAATACTCAAACCAGTATTGATCAATTGTGTCCAAGCAATAGAGTAGAGTAAATTTGGCGGACTAGGGCCATTTGTGTTAGGTTTCGTGTGGTCCCAAGGATGAATACAAATTTTACCACGATTTCGTCACAGGTCTTCATGCATGCAATTTAAAAATAATCGATGAAAATGTTTAAAATTTGTTATCTCTTGTGTTCTGATTCGATTCCAACATGGGATATTTGAGTTCTTTGTGATTTTGGTGTCTTCCGTAAGGTATGTCCTCTATCGATATCCACACAAACAAGCTCTGGATAAAACCAAGAAAATCTATCACTTGGTGTACTCTTTGATTTTTCTTTCTTTACCATGATTGTTTTCTCAGAAGAAAAATGTGAGCAAAGCTAAAACTAGTTAATTTCAATCTCCATCTCTTTTCTGAAGAAAGCGAAACTTAAATTTTTAATTCAAGTGCATTTTTGTCATTTCACAAAAATGTTAACATAAATTTTTAAAAAGTTAACGGAAAAGGATAATTTCTTTTTATACTTGATCTCTCAGATTGATTTTGTATTTCAGAAAATTTGTGTGAAACTCACTTATGGTAAAGGGGGTTATTTGAAATTTTTTCTAAATCTTAATTTGTGCTTCAAAAATTTAATAATTTTTGGGCTCTCTGCAAGAAAACCCGTATGTGTCCAAAAAATGCAACCCGGCCCATTCAAATATAAATAGCCAACAAATGATATTCAATAATCAAAATTTGTTTGCTTGCTTGGAATTGATTTTCAATATTCAAATAACATATTCAAAATATTCTGAACGATGATTTGGTTTTTATCATGATATTGGTTGGTTTGAAGATTTTTTATGTAACAACCAACTAGTAATTATGTGCCTAGTGTTTTAATGTCAAGTTTAAACTCCCATGTACGAACATGCATATCATTTTTTTGTGTTAATCTCTTCATCATCAAATACGGACCCAAACTCGCAATCTGGCTCCAACAACAAGGTGCATGTTTGGATTTTTAACCGTGAGTCACGTAGCAACATAGTTGAAACAATCAATCAAACTTAGAAAAATAACAACCTCGTTTGTCGGGTGTAAGAGAAGAAACCGCGGGAAATACAATTAACGGTCACGAGACAGTTAAGATATGACAAATCACAGGTCATATAAATTGTCATTTCTGGTTCCTTTGCCAATCACTCTCTCTCTCTCCAACCATCCCATTCACCGCAATTTGATCTTCCATATCCATGGCATCGGTAACAATCATAAATTTAAATTTTAAAATTTTTTGAAATGTGTTTTTTTCTTCTTCTTTTACATTGAATTGATGCGTTCTTGATCGACGAGCAGGATATGGGAGGAGGCAGAGCACTGCCCAAATTCGGTGAATGGGATGTGAACAATCCGGCGACGTCCGAAGGGTTCACCGTCATATTCCAGAAGGCTAAGGATGAGAAGAGGAGTGGTGCTTCTGATGCAAAACCTAAACATAACAAGTCCAATCACAACACTTCCTTAACTCCCACCAAGGTACAGACACTCTTGTCATTGTCCTTCGATCGACCCGTCTCCTAATGACTCACTGATTTTGATCAGGTGCACAAGAGATGGTTCAATTTTTGTGGGTGATGGCTTGAAGGGTGTGATTTGGCAAAACAAATAAGAAAAAACACAATCACTATTGGTGTTTTTGGTGTGTATTGTGATTGTACATTGTTTACGAGGTGGGACAAAAACATTATTATTTGCCTTATTTTCTTTCCGGTCTTTTACGTATCGTTTTCATATAAAAAGCAGCAACTGAAATCTGCTGACGTGAGGTCGCTGGTTTCAATCCTGAAATTTACTGTTGATAAAAAAAACAACATAAAACGTATTTGCTATCCTTTGAAAAGACAAATGAACCGAATACAATAGTTTTGCACAATGCTTCATTTTGTGAAAAGAAGACGAGAAGGGTTTGAATTTCCTTACACAACAAACTGCTGAGTTTCTGCATCGAATCTCGTCGTAGTTGAAGCATGATGTAGTGGATGGTCAAATTTACATAGAGGTCCAAACTTGCAAATCCCATAGCGGCTGTAATGAGTGCAGATGCTCTGATCCTGAAATTTTCAGAGAACATCTATTTCTCAACTTTGCTATTTACTTTACAAGAAACGAGAGAGACGGGAGGATTGAGAATAGATGTTGAACTCACGGATCTTAATGGGAGGCCTTGTCGCTGAGACGCACCGGGGGAGACCGAGTCTTGGGATGATGGTATTTGCAATTAGACTCGAACTTACAGTCCCTGGTCTTCAAGTAGTAACTGCACTCGAGTTCACCAGGTCGTTCTAGAAACTCATATGGAGATGGAATCACACTCCTTTTAGGTGTAGGATATACAGGAGCCCTAACAAAACCACATGCAAATGATATTCATAATTTAACCACCAAAAGTCCATTACTAAATATTATGACTAATGTAAATTCAGTATGTTGAGAATATAAAGTCCCACATTGAAACAATATGAGATTAAAGGGTTGTATATAAAGGGAAGAGTCAAACCCGATTAACAGCTTGGCTTTTAGTTGTGAAGCCTGGCCTATATGTGCAACCCAGTTTTACACAGTAGTATAACCCCAAATCACAACAGTACAATACCAGGGTTTTGCAGATAAAAGCGGAGCACACACACTACCTAATGCCTGTTCCACTGCATCATTGGCACAAAAGGAGGAGTTTCTTTCAAAGTTTTCGATGAAGTCCATGATCGGTTAATTGACGGGCGTGCAGATCCGCCATTGCCATATCCGGAAGTGTCATTGCCTCCAGCACTCGAGAGGTCGGGATGATTGAACTTGCACTTCAATCCATACATGCACGATCTGGTGCGCATATAGTATGTACATTCTTTCTCTCCCTATGATCGATATTTCCAGCGGATCATATGAAAATCTTGAAAATAATTTGTATGTTCTGAATGGTTTTGATATAAAGAGAGTGTAGTGTACCAGTCGCATTGGAAGTCCAAGAGAGTTCTTGAACACGAACTATTCCTCACAACTGGCCTATTGAACTAAAACAAACCAGTCAAGGACAATATTTCAATTTACTGATATTTAAAAGCTATAGTTCCCCAAGAGGATCCATAATTTGTAAGAAATGACGACATTTAAGGCATTGGTCATATGCACTTGTAAGTTACAGACCAACAACTGGACATGCTTCTGCAAGGATGAGAAGCAAGCGAGCGTGAAAATGACAAGTACTTCAGAAATTGCTTTGGAGAAATCCAGACGATTTCACAGGAAAACTTTCAACTTGTTAGACGAAAAGTTCCACAATTATGAGATATGACAAGAGCCTACAAATTTGAGACATATCTCACAGAGAAAAGAAAAAAAACAATAGCAGATTGTGGATAAAATGCAAATAACTTGATGATGTAAATTTCAAGACCTACAATGCACATAAGAATGAAGATAAGATAAACCAAAAGGTAGTGATGATTTATAAAAAGAAAACTTGCATTGTGTCCGGCCCAACCTCTCTTCCGATTCTTCTCCCTCTTCTGTTACCTTCTGCTTGGGAACCTTCAGATCAGCACAGTATAGCACATAACTGTGAGCAGACATCTACTCTTCCAGCACAAAATTGAAAAGTTCCATGCTCAAAGGGTAAAAGCTAACAAAGAGTTGAAGCTTATACAGAACAGAGGTATGTTTCCTCTAAATTTTAGTACTGTAAATGGCAGCCGTCATGACTGCCAAGGCACCCTGAAAACCACACGGACGCCACGCCGTAGCGTCGTAGCGTTTTGGTCAATTTGAGCCAGTTTTGCACTCATTTTAACTGATTTTGAACTAATTTGGGCCAGTTATGTCCAAATTGATTAATGTTTTAAAAAAAATTAATTTTTTTATAACTTGTAGCACAATATGTATTTTTTATTACACATGTAAATTAATTTATATTAAAAAAATTTAAATACAAAAATAGAAACTCATCATGGCTCCGCTATGGTCCCGTCGTGATCCCGCCATGACCCTGAAGACCCATGTCCACCATCATAGGTTCGTGCGCCATCTACAAACTGCACTTTCTCCCAAACCCACTAAATTGTTTTCTGATTGTTAGAGTCCCACATCTAAACACTGGGCCTCCACTTATAAACTTGAACTTTTAGGTGGATTGAGCTTCTGATACGGTATCAGAAGTTTGTGCTATCTTGGACGTGCTCTCTATGCCATCGGGCCTAAAAGCCCATGGATCATGCATCCGCTCTATATCTACATGTTTCCACGTGTGCATTTCGAACCGGCTTACACGTGAGCTTATATAGTAATCTGGGCCTCTGGGCCTCCACCTATAAGCTTGAGAGCTTTTAAGTGGGTTGAACTTCTGTACTAATTATTACTATTTTTCTTAACAATGTCATCTAACAATTATGGGAAAATGACAAAATAGTGTCATAAGGGAGTTTTTTTTTTATAAAAAAATTTGCCATTACCGAAGTGCAAGTATACACCAAGTTGTAACATCAAGGTTTCGTGTGTTCTGGGTATCACGATTCGCCTTCAAATCCAGGTTCTGAAGAAGCTGCTCAGAGAGAGCATTGGTCGGGTCGAGATCGTGCAGTGATGGTGAAACTGTATCAGATTCTGGGGCTGAATTGGGTTCAGATGATTCCATTACAGCGTTGATGAACAAGAAAGTTTTAAATTAAATTAAGCAAAACAAAATAAAAACTGTACTTTTATTTTTATTTATTTCCAATTTTTTCTCTTACAAGTAACGCGGTTAATGTACTGGTAACCGGTTCTTTGAATACAATAGAATAGATAAAAAGAGTTAGTTTTTACTTCATTAATTAATATTGAATGTCAATTGCAACATTTGGTTGTAATTTCATACCTCAAAATCGGATTGGATAGAAAATTAAATATAATGAGAAAGTGCAAGGTTTTCATGTTTATTTTCAATGTTATTTTTCAAGTATTTAATAAAATTAAAATACTAATAAGTGATGTTAAGTGATAAATAGCTTATACAACATATGTGAGGTTCTAAATTTGAATATTAATACAAATAATTAAATTAAGAAGTAAGATTTCTCGAAAAAGTAAATGACGTATAACGGTTATATTTTACTAAAGAATAAAATATAAAGAATTATTTTTTTTTCTCAAACTGAATAATAGTATTTAAGAAAAATCTTAAATACATATAGATATAGGTAGAATTAGTTGAATCAAACGTAACTATCCAACGTGTAGCACATATTGGTAAAATCCAATGCGTTGGAGCTACTCAGCTCGCCGAACAATTCATCTTCACCAAATTCCTACTCCCGCGGTCAACCTCTTGCGCTCAAATAAAATACCCGTGAATTGTAAACTAGAATTAAATATGTGAGAAAATGATTCCAATTGATTTTTATTTCTGTTTTCATTTTTATTTTATGGGTTTTCGTTTATGTCATTACTAGAATATCTTTCTTCGAGATCCTGCCGCCGTCGTTGTAGTTGGAGAACAACCTTACCTCTGCGTCCAACGACTCCATAGCCTACTCCTTCGCACCCTCAGATCAAGAGACCAAAAACAGGATCGGAGCTCCATTGTGAATATGATACACCTCCTTATCGATAAATCCATGATTTTGCCAAAAAAAATATAGAAGAGATGAGAGTCATGATTGAAAAAAGAGACCGAAGAAAGAGAGAAAAGAAACCAATGATATATTTTAAAATTTTAAAGATTTTTAGGACATTTAAGTTATTTCATAATTAATAAAGAAGATAATCATAATTTTGTGCAAAAACATGTAATGTTACCGTGACTTCACGCCATTTCTTCAAAGGGCAACGACTCAAAAGCCAACCAACAAACTAGTAGTCGAGAAAATTGAAATCAATGTCACGACTAGAGAACTGACCAACAAACATGTCCCATTTTCATATGACACGCCACTATGAAACAAGAAATTTAGACATAACAGTGAGATCAATGATCAATTGTCAAACATGTTCAGAACATCAATCTTTAAGAGTTGGGTTCAAATGAAGACCCCTTCCTGCCTGGCTTAACAGAATTAACTGTCACTCTGAATTACAGAGCAAAATCCTAAGCTTTAGTTTGAAACTAATAAGCCTTGCAGCAACACAACCCCTGCCAATTGCACAACACTCTCATAGCCATTTTACTATTACATTCCCTCTACATTACCTCCTACCCTTTTTCACAGAATGGCCCGTCTTCCGCTTGTGGCGGCTGAAATCTGACACGAACCTGAATGTCTGGCCGCAGCCCGCCTCTGCACACACGTAAGGGCGCGCACCTGTGTGAACCCTTATGTGCTCTGTCCGAGCCCATGCCCACTTGAACGACATCTTGCAGCCCTTCCATGGGCACTTGAGGGGGCGGTCGTCTGTGTGAACCCTCCGGTGCTGCACGAGATACTTGTGGGAGAAGAATTTCTTTCCGCACCCTTTGACTGGACAGACGTTTCTTTTATGCAGGACTAGTTCCTGTTTCGAGCCAAAACTCATGGTGCACCCCTCAACGTCACACTGGTAGTCGTCTTCCTCGTCCCTTGCTGCTGCTTGTTTTGGCTCTGCTGCTTTCCCAATTGTAGCGTTCTTTGCCTTCTTCTTACCCTTTTGCTGCTTCTCTTTTGGTTTGGTTTCCACCTCTTTGATGGTGTTTTTCGGTGTTCTCTTCCTGAGGCGCGTGCTAGGGCCACCTTCGGTAGATATAGCAAGTAGTTCGGAGTCCTGCTCGGATTTAGAGTTCCTAGGTTGTGGTGTCTCCTTTTTCATCTCGCTAACGGCCTGTGGCTTCATTATCCTAGGTCGCTTCCTCGTCCGAGCAGTGTCTTGCTGTGACTGCGAGGAGTTTTGTTGCTTCATCAGCTTTCCCCTGGGAACCCTCTTTCCTCGACCAAAATTATCAAGTGAATCGTTTGAAACTGCATCTTCTTTCTCGATGCATCTGGCTTTCTTGCCTCTCAGCGTCCTCCTGTGCTGCTGAGGAGAGTCGTGTTCCAATGAATCATCTGAAACTGCACCTTCTCTATCGATATCTGTGGCTTGATTTCCTCTGAGTGTTCGAAGCTGCTGAACCAAATTATGGTCTAGTGAATCATCAGAAACATCTTCTTCCCTTTCAATGCAGTTGGTTTGTTTGTCTCTCAGTTCTACTCTATGCTGTTGAAGAGATTTGAATTCCAATGAATCGTCCGAAAAGGCATCTTCTCTCTCAGCATATTTGGCTTGCTTGCCATCATCCATTGAATCATCCGAAACTGAATCAACGCGCTTGAACTGCTTGCTTCCGGAACTATGCTGTTCAAGAGAATCACGCTCTAAGGAGTCATCATCGGACATCACATCTTCCTCCACAAAGCATTTGGCTTGCTTGCCAAGAAGAGCCCTTCTATACTGCTGAAGAGAATTATGCTCCACTGAGTCATCTGAATTTTCTTCTTCTCCTTCAACAGAGTGGGCTTGCTTGCCTCTAATAGCCTTCCACAGCTGCCAGTGAGACCTATGCTCCAGCGAGTCATCCGAGACTACATCTTCCTCGACGCGCATATCTTGATCACCTCCAATAGCCATGTGCCGCTGATGAGAATCATCCTCAAGCGAATAATCTGAAACTGGATCTTTGATACGAGTACGCTTGCCTCTGGTATGAGTGATATGCTGCTGATGAGTATCATCCTCTAACAAACCATCAGAAATTGCATCTTCTACCTCAGTACGTTTGGCTCGCTTGCCTTTAGTAACTGCTCTGCGCTGTTTAGCATGATCCTCCATAATATCATCTGAGACTGCATTTTTTCTTTCAGCAAGTTTGGATCGCGTGTTTCTAAGAATCCTACCCTGCTGTTGAGAGTTACGCTCTGTTGTATCATCTGAGACAGCACCTGCACTTTCAATATGTTTGGCAACCTGCTTGCTTCTAGGAATCTTACTGCGCTGTTGATGCGGAGTGTTTTTCATCGGATCGTCTGAATCTGCAACTTCTTGTTTAGCGCATTCTCCCTTCTTGGTAGAACCACTCTCCGCTGTCTTTTTTCTTTTTCTAACATATTTCCTAGTCACAGTGGTGGTTGCAGTTTTTGAGGCGCTCTGTAAGTCCCTCTCTGGCTTTACATCTTGCGTTGCTCCAGCGAGGAAGCTTCCGTCGGGTTCTTGCTCCTCAGGACTCTTCTGCACCAGCAAGGGGTGAACCTGGTTTGACATCCACACTTTTCCACACCATTTCCCTACTACTACTTTTTTCTGCTTGCAGGATCGCCTGCTGTACACATTGGGTTTTACGGGGGAGACGGCTGGAGAATTACGGCCAAATGCATTATATATGACAGAGTTGAATGGCATCTGTTTGCTATAAAGAGGAGAATGACTAAGGCTGGCACTGTAATACAGATTGACACCGAGCTTTACAGCCCAGTCCCCGTTTCCAGGTGTGGCTTCTTCACCATCCTTAGCTGTTTGGATAATTTCTTCATCTTCTTGAGATGGATCCTTGAACGTGGTTTCGTTCCAATGATAGTCAACACCAAGTTCTTCAGCCACAGACTTTGCTTCAGCCTCTATCTTTGGATAGTCTGCAAGTTTGTACATGCCATTGTGAATGATAACAGGGTAAGAAATTTATCCATGACATGTAGGAAGTTAAATTACAGCAAATAAAGCATAATGAGAATATAAACCATTATATCAGTTTTGTGCCTATTAAGGACTACACTTCTATTTTAAAATGTTGGCTGATTTTTGATACTCCGGCCGATATTACTGAACAGAAGTTTAGAGCAAATAAAATGTAAAATGTATTTGAATTGGTGATAAAGATACCATATCTAATCTAAGTATGTACATCTATCTCAGTATAAAGACAGAAGTTCTACACGTAGAAATATACCCTCATATAAAAATGCACGAGTGAATCACCTTGTCATTTGAACTGAAATCCGTATTTTAACCTCTCTCTTTTTTTATTTTGTTTTTCAACGACTTGCAAATGTAACTTCTTTGACACCCTATATTCAAAAGTCTAATCGTATTTATTATTTCACACCACTATAACAAACCAGATCTTCTCAAGACTAGCATGCCAAAGCCATTTCATGTATGAAGTTGCTAGAACTGGATAATCACTCACCTGGATGACAAAGGAGCAACATATGCACACCTCCTATTGGGCGAAGTTGCTGCTCTACTTCTCTAGCATGCTCAAGGCAGAAAACATGCAGTCTAGAAGAATCGTCATCAGTTCTTGGAGCAAACAGTGTTTTTGTGTCTTCTCCTGGTGTAGTGGTCTGGCTAAACTTGGTACTCTCAGAATCATGGGGAACTGGAGACCAACTTGAAGTGGTATGTGGGCCATTCTTTAGAGGATTTCCATCCTTGAAGTTAGTTGTGACAGAAACTCCATCACCATTCTCAAATCTTGATACTGAAACATTGTGAGTCCCAGTGACACCATTTTGGTAGTTCCAAGTAGGAGAAGACTTGCCCGATTTATCTTCTGCTGAACAGTGTCTCAAGATAGTTTCATCAGCAGAAACAGGAAAATCTGGTTCATCCTGATCTTCCTCCGAGTCAGATGAAATCGCATAAGTTGAAGCTAATAGACCAAGAGCAGATGTGTCTCTTCGTATCTCAGTATCTGACACCAATTCATTTCTTTTATCGGGTGTTTGAGTTTGGTAATCAGCAGACTGAACAGGGACATCGTATGAACTAGCTGGGACATTCTTTACCTTCCGCCCTGCATTTTAGAACAAAATCATGTTTCGAAAATAGAATCTGCAATAATATATGTGGAATAAACAATATAATTCAGAAGAGGAAGGTCTTTAAACAAGATAAAACAATATAGAAAGTGGGCGTCCAGCCATCTACATAAATGTATGCCAAGAAAGGAACCAAACTATATGGTCTTTCCTGATGAGCATGTGTAACACTAGCATCCCGTGCCCATACTGTAGATACAAGCCTCATTTTTCACACAATAAGAACTAAGAAAGTTCTATCTGATTAAATACCAAATCATTCAATGAAATCAACAGCCAGAAGAAGAATGTCCCCATAAAACCTACCTGTACAGGAATTCTGCTCAGGATCATTCACATCTCCACCAGCAAGAGTTAACCCGTCAGTAGTCACTCCAGAACCAATGATCCAATCATTGAAAAAGCTACAATCAGCTGCCATGAGGTACTTAGCTGCTGGTTCTGTTGGTTGAATGATTGCTACGCAATCAAAGGCCAATATTCCACACGTGACACACGAAAACAGTCTCTGATCTGACAACCCATCACCTAGAGTGGTATTATCTCTTTCAGTTCCCGTGTTCGGTGACAGAGTGCCCAAATCGTCTTTTCCAGTTAATGACTGAACCTTATTTATTCCACGAGAAGCCAATTTTCCTTTCCCTTGCTTGGTTCTCTGGTTCCTCTCTGGTATCGTATCATTGGAAACTAAATCTTTCGAGGCTTTCACTGCTTCCTCAGGACTGCATAATGCAAGGGATAGCCTTGTATTTGCTCTTAACTGTCCGACTCGTAGATTTGAACAAACAGAAACGTCAGAAGAGCTCTGAGGAAGTAGTATAATTCGTGATCCTTTTCCAAGAACATGAAGCAGGTCGTTGTTCTGTATTACATTCTGAACAAATTGTTGTTTGATCATTGTTTCCCCTTCACCCTTTCTCTTGTCTTTTAATCTAGAACTTCGAGGTTCAGTACTGGTTACTGAAGGTATTCTGCATAGATGAGAGAGAAATGAGTCTATAAATATAAGGAAGGACTACTATTATTTCTCAGTTACTTCTATTTGAATCATCTTGTTGCATGTCTGGAAAAACTTTTACATGTAGTTCGTATTCTCTGAACCGTCAAATGAGTTAGTTAAGAAACATATAAAGCAAACAGAGTAAATTATAAAAGAAAAATAAAGCCACAAAACAAGGAAATGTGGAAATTGCATGATACCACTAACTCTTTTCATACAAATCTAGACTTTAGGAGCCATGTTTGCCCATGAAAGATATAGACTTTAGGATCCATCTATCTGTCACATTGACTATTTCACCAGAGCTCATCACAGAATCTAATGCTCTTAGGTTCACACTGGAGGAAAGTTGCAAATGGTGATGGAACAAACCTTGAAAACATTGCTAATGCAAGATCATAAAGTAACTGGAAATGAGACACCATGGGAGGATAATTAATAGAAGCCCTTCGAATTGCAGCGTCTTTAGCAAACGTCAACCATTCAGGAGTTGCAATATTAGATGCCTCGCCACAATTAAATCCTACGGAACCATCGAATGAATCAAATAAGTATTCCAGTCAACTTATCAATTGATGATTCAGCAAGACAAATAATAGTTTGAGAGACGGGAACTCACCATGACTAAACCCTGTATGGTAAGCTCTTGGGAATGTCACTACAAACTCTCCAGCATTTTGCACTAACCTGGTTCAAGACAACTAATAAATAAGAAACACATCTTCGACATATTGCAATTCATGACATCAAAGACATGTTGAAAGTAACTTCATAAATGAATGATTTCAAACAAAGTTGCAACTGTTTCTTGTGAGAACTACACTAGAGTGATTACAAGGGCAGCATCGTCATAAATTCAAGGGCCTTTTTAAGGTGAAACTAAATGATCAGACATATATTAAGTCAGTGAGCAAGAGGTTACCTGCAACAAGGAATCCCCGCACTTATAAATATTTCCGGTGACATGATCGTGGTCTTCTGACCGAGTGTAGCAAAAGTAACTGATAACAAACGAACGAGAATAAATGTCAGTTGATTAAACTGCACATCTGAACGTAACTTAACCACACACCCCTAAAGTACACAGCATATTGAAGCACAAGGAGAGGACTAAAAGACAACAGCCCAAAATAGTCCCTATCATTCTTCATTTCAATATCATCGGAAAAAAACACTGTTCCTTTATATATTAAACCGACAGAAACCATTCTATTCGATGATATCAGATGTCAGCCTAAAGAACGCGGAGGGGAGCATCCACATTCCCGATATATGGAGTTAACGCTCACATAACCATTGAATCACGCAACGTTCTAGGTGTCAAGCAGCAACAACAACTTATATAGCAACAACAGTGGCATGCAACAATGAAGAACAGAGAAGCTCTAAAATGTAGCACACACAACTCACCAAGAGGATTGACCTCTCCACCATAGCCATGAACCCTGACAACCTCCTCGAAAGCAACAGCCGCATCCCGGGGCACGCCATACCAGGTCTTGGCAGCTCCCAAGTGCATGTAATTCAAGCTGTGGAGGTCATGATCCTCCACATGCCAAGCGAACCAGCTGAAGAGCATAGCTATGTACACCATAGGTGAAGTGACCCCAGGAATCTCCTCCTTCATGAACTTCAACAGAGACCCTTTTGCCCTAGACACCCCCCTCATGTTCCACTCCGTCTCGCCGACGGTCAGCCCCTCCGCCGCCGCCTCCCGCCGCGACCTCCGGCTGCCGAGCGGCACAAACGCGGACCCGGGCATGTCGTTGGCGTACTCCACCGAAAAGGGCTTGTCCACACTCGCCTTCCAGTAGAGGGTCTCGATCTCCATAGCCGAGAGAGACCCTTTTTTGCTGCATTTCTTGAGATGGGTCTTCTCGAAGCTCTTTGCCTTGGCCTCGAATTGCTGGAACGTGTAGATCTCGCCGCTCTGCCACACCGGCTTCTGGACCGGCCGCGACTTCCTGGGGCAGAACCCGATCTGCTGCTGCCGAGTCGTGAATGTTGGGGCCGATTTCGGGCTCGCCGAGCCCGAGCTCGAGGCCCGAGCCGCGAGGGACCGGTTCAGGTTCGCAATTGCGGTCTTCTTCGAGCCCTGGAGCACCGGAGGCACGATTTTGCAGATTCCGAACCTGGACGCCTCCTTCTCGATCTTGAATATGTACGAAATCGGATCTTGGAACTCGGCGAGAGTTGGGTGGTACTCTGGAGCGACGGGGAGCGATTTCAGCCATGAGAACACCTCTGGGTTCTGCTCTGAAGAACCCGCCATTAATAGAAACAGAGCTCGGGGACGATGCTCGAAAACCTCTCACGCACACTCCATTTTAGGTCGAGACTCGGAAAAAATTGAGGACAGGATAGAGGAGGAAGCTGTTCAGATTCTCTCCTTCAACCTTTTTTCTGGGTTTTGGTTAATTTTTGTGGGTCATTTCTCTGGGAATTTAATAGAATTAAAATAAAAAATTTCCTCTGTTGAGCTTGAGGAGCACAAAACAGAGGAGGGGTTGAAATTGGGGCAGAGGAAAGTATACTCTGTAAAGACTGGTTCTTTACATTACTAAGTACTGAGGTTTTTATTCTGGTTTTTGGGAATTAAGACACTTTTCCCCAGTTATTTACCCTTATGCCCTCCCGTTTTCCTAGTGTAAATTTTAATTTTGTTTTTGGCGTTGTTCAGTTTTTGGATAATAGATGTAAAAATCGAATCGCTGGTAAATTTTGCGAAACAGAGAAAATAAATTCGGTGTGTTTGGGGTTTTCTTTGTTTGCATTCGTGCCCTTTTGTTTATGGTTTGTTTCGATTGCTCCCCTGTGATTTTGTGGGTTTTACGGTTCTGCTCTTTTTCTTTTTCAAAGTTCACTGAGGTCAACGGAGAATCAATGTTCAAGGAGTGTACTTGTTTTTGTTAAATGTAAATATAGAGCGAGGATTGTGATTGGGATATTTATGTGGGCCTTACTGTGAGGAGCCGCAATAACTTATTTTGACTCTTGATGTAATTGACAAAAATACCCTCAATGCTTATTTTTTTTTACTTTTAGCAATTGAGCGATCTAAAATGTAATTTCATTAATTTTAGGTATAAAATAATTACAATATTTTTTTTATCATTTTTAATTTTGGGCCTGGGTAATTGACCAACGTTTGCTTGACTAGTTGGTTAAACACTTGGGGCCAAAGGTCTTGATTTGAGTCACGCTGCTGCGGTATCTCGCATTTATTTCCAACTTTTGTTGAACCTCTTTCTCAACTTCTGTTGGGCCTCTCTCTCTCGGTAGGAGTCAAGTGGCAATATAGAGCCTCCTTCTACATAAGGGTGTGTCTTGAGCCCGTTATTGATACAATAATCTTAAGAACTCTTAAGAATCACAAGTTCGGTGTTGTATTACTTCATTATAGCATAGTCGAGCCCAAATCTTGATACATTTTGCAGATAAAAAAAAAATCCGGTGCAATGTGTTGTACAAACTTATCTCATAGGTCATGGTGTTATTATTTCTGAAGCTCAAAGTGTATTTGTCCCGAGTTGTTTAATTACTGATTATACACTCGTATTTTTTTAGATTCTCCATTACCCCCGCAAAAAGAAGTCAGGGCATGGATGATTTACAACTATTAATTTAGACATTAGTAAGATGTATGATAGAATGGAGGTTTCTTTTGGTGTTGCTTCGTTCTTTCGGTTTTGATTCGCAT